>OZ038459.1:23614757-23629387 GCA_964036195.1 Sphaerolaimus hirsutus
ACCTTTGGGCAAAATAGCTAACAATTGTGGTATCAACAACATTTGATATCAGTTCATAGGCAGTACAGTTTTTCTTCTAATAGAACAGCACCTCCAATAGAACAGCAGGTAGTAAGTACATTGGGAGGGTGCCAAAACACCAAAATAGAAAAAAAGTGCTAACAACATCTGAGGAGTTCAGAACTATGATTGAAGGGTTGTTTTCAAATTTGTTTTTTTTATTTTTATGTCTGATATTCAAATGTTGGTTATGTTACATCAAAAATACTTTATCTTCAAATGAAAAATGTGTGAAAAAAATTGGTGAAAAAATAAAATGGCAGCCTCCATCTAATAGAATGGGAGGTAAAAAAGTTGATGAAAAGAATAGACCAGCACTCTACTATTAGAAGACATAGGAATAGGTACATCAAAAAGGTCATGAAGCTACATCAAAAAGATCATGAAGAACAGATTTATTTCTATGTAGCCTGGAGACAATTATTGTTAAGGATCAGAATGCCTATAAAATTGTACTGACTGTTTGAATAAAAAAAGTGAATGTTTCAACAGTTACAAAGCAAAACATCTTCAAATGCTATATGCATAGATATTTTGCCTCATTACTGTTGGGGCATTGACTTAAAGCACTTGACTCATATGGACAATCATCTAGGGATTTTGAATATTTACAACTTTCCTTCTAGGCATAATTGTGATTGTCAACAAAATATTTGACATCAAACTGTAAAGTTACCATTTTGTGCAAATGCAACGCATAGTAAATATGACACAGAAATGGCACACTTTCTTTAAAAAATAATCACATTTACATTACTCCATTTTGAAAAACTACATTCTGCATGATTTCATGGTGTTTGGTTTTCAATAATCTGAACTGTTTGTGAGAACCATCTATTAATCAGGTTCCTAAATATTTGTTACTTCACATGTGAGTAGTTGTTTGTTATACTAGGCAATTATGTTGTGTTTGCCACTGAAAAAGCCCATATGCTAACAGTAAACAGTTGGGGTGTTGCACAATGCAATGTGTGTTAAAATAGTGCAAAAAACTAGTGATGGAAAAGTGCCATGGTTCCTTCACCACCCCAATTGAAAGAGTGCCATGGCGCTGGTGCCAGCCCTAATGGAAAAAAATGTCATGGCGCTGTTTTGTTGTGGCATTGGGCCATACCCATGAAACGCGCCATTGGCATGGCGCTATTTTTTGCATTGCGCCAGGGACAAAACTGACGGTGCTAGTGTGTCGTGTAAAGTATTTATTTTTTACTCACCCCAAAGTACAGAAAACGTAAAGTAATTTTTTTATTTTTACTCATGAGTAAACGTACTTTCCCTGCAGAAATGTGAGTACTTTTGAGAAATGTCACCTAAATTTTCGAGAAATGTCGCTCAAAATCACTGATTTTCGTAAGTTTTTGCCTGTTTTATGCAATTTCTGACTATATATTTGGTTCTATACACATTTTCAACTAGTTTCCCATATTTTTAGCACATTTTCTTCCTTTTTTTCCCTTTTATGCTTTTAAAAACCTATATAAAAGATGATCTGAAATACGTTTTCTGTACTCTAGTGTTTACTTTTAAAAAGTATACGTAAAAGCGAGTACCAGAACTTTTTTCAGAGGAAACGTAAATGTATTTACTCTGTACTCGAGTATACCCATTTATCGAGTAAAAATAAATACATTTTAACAACTATGTCCAGCACCCCATCCCTGTAAAGTCAATTGTCATGTAAAATGCCAATAAAAATATATATTAAAAAAACGAAAAGAACGTATTACGGAAATTTTGACACTTGACATGACAATTTACAAATTTGTATGACATTTCACTCTGCAGAGAGCGAGACTGGCATCATGGGGCAGTCCTGAGCCCTGTAAAGTCGAGTGTCAAATTGTAAAACGTCAATCAAAACAAAAAAGAAAACCTTTTTTTACTGAGCTTTGCCTGACAATTGACAAATTTGTACGACATTTGACAAAACTTTACAGGGCTTGGGACTGGCACCCGGTTGTAACAGCACAGAAACGACCCCACCGCGCCACCCAGCGTGTGAAAAAAGCAAAAAAAGCGGATGCTGACACACACGATAAGGATGACTAAGGCGCTGGGGCTGGGCGGCCGTTCAGGCGCACGGAGGTCGGCCCAGATTCGTTGACGCCAGCCGCGCGGCAGCGAAAAAAACATCTGGCGCGCTGTGGCGCACTTCTGATGCGGGGAAATGAAAATGGAAGGATGTAAATAAATACGAGCACAACAGAGGGGGCGTAACAATAAATTTAATGGGAGAAACGAAAATAGCTACGGAAATTTCTTTTTTGCTAACAGTGCGTTAACGGAAACTTATTTTTTTTTAACGCAACAGACCTACGCAAACTAGTATACTCCATTTACTTTACACCCTGCACGCGTGGTTGCCGCTGGAAGGGTGCCAACTTTTTTTAAGCATGTGATTTTCATAAAAAGTTGGAAAAAATCATCGCTGTTTTATCGTAATATGTGAGAACGTTACGTGAGAACATGGTTTATGACATCTACACACATATGTATTTTGAGGGGGGGTATTTTTCCATAAGCTTGCTCAGACCGGGAGTATTTTGAGGAAATACGGTAGTAGATTTCACTGTACAGACGGTCTGGGGACTATACAAATGAACAATCAGACGCGTATGCATATGGATCATTCAAAAACAAGTTACCGTATATCCTCGAATAAGACCCCCCCCCTTGAATAACTCCCCACCCTTGAATAACTCCCCCCTCAAAAACACTGACGAAAAAATAACTCCCCCCCTTGAATAACTCCCCACCCTTGAATAACTCCCCCCTCTGTGATGAGTGGAGAGGATACTGGAACAAGTGAAAAAAAATGAAATGCAAATACAGTGCAGTGTGTGAGACAAAAAATACAAAGGATGTTAGCATACGGCAGCGAAAGCAGATGCACAGTGTGTATTACGCAGTGTATACACACCTATCTACCTGCAAGTTTTCCTGAATATTATGAGGAAAAAATAACTCCCTCCCTTGAATAACTCCCCACCCTTGAATAACTCCCCGCTCAAAAACTCTGACGAAAAAATAACTCCCCGGGGGACTTATTCGAGGATATACGGTAATACAAATAAATACAAAAATTGAAATAGATTCAAAAACTTAAGTCAAAACCAAGACAATTTGTTTTGCTTATCATGTATTTAAGTATTTTGCATAACATAAAATTTGCCCTACACACACTACCAGGTAGTTGACAATGACATCAAATGTCAACCAGTTCCGATCCCAATTCAAAGCTTGCTGACGAGCCAAAGAAGGACATTCAAATGGAAACTATACTGAGTATACTGGGATTAGTTAATTTGTAAGTATTTATGTGGTCAAAATCCTTTCCACTTTGGCACCTGCAAACTACCTACCACGCGAAAAACGCTTTGTGTGATATATTTACAACTTTGCAAATCGCAAGTCAACGGGCCAGTGGCCAAAAGTACATTCATTTACCCTAGGGTTCAAACAGGACCAGGTTTTTGGGTCGGTACCAGGGGGTCCGGGACCAGCCTAAAATTAACTAAAACCTTCATGGAAACCAGGTGGCAGTCCCAAACAACGATGGAAAAAACACAGAAATTGAACACAGAAACTCATTGAGTTTCTGTGTTTTTGTTTCACACAGAAACACGGAAACTCACAAATTTTGAAAAACTCAAAACTCAAATGAGCTGTTTTTTTGAGAATACAGAAAAACAGAAACACGGAAACACAGAAAAGTTTTTTGAGTTTTTGAGTTTTTTTCAGCAAAGTGGTTGAACACATTTTCAGAATTCACATGAATTCAGTTAAACTAAACAAGATAAGATATGCATGTATAGCATGTAAATATGTACATAATGTATTCATTTTTTATGATGGAACAAAAAATAAATTAAAGATGGCATGCACATCTCCTGGTGGACATGTTTAAATATAGTTGTAGTTCAAATCAATGCTGTAGTCTTCCATACAGTGCACATCCATTGAAGAATTTTGGAGTACTGTGTAAATTGTTGTTTGTGAGCATTTTGTTGATGCTGGTGTTGTGATATGGGTGAATGGAATTTTTATGGACTTTTTTGACACTTGAATGAATACACATATGTTATGTGGGGTTCAAACATGTGCAAAACCAATTTTTTATAAGAAAACCGCTGTTACCACATCAAATAGCTGTAAATCAGAATTTGGGGGGATTAGAGTTTTTTGGACAAAAACTCGAGTTTTTTAGAGAAAAAAAACTAAAAAAATACGAGTTTTAACAAAAAACACAGTAATAAAAACAGAGTTACTCAAGTTTTTTTCGATAAAAAAACTCAAAACACAGGTATTCATTTTTGAAAAACTCAAAACACAGAAAGTGTTTTTTTTTGGAGAACTTACCCATCGTTGGTCCCAAGCCCTGTAAAGTGTAAAGTAAAGTGTCAAATGTAAAGTCAACTGCAAAGTAAACAGTCAATTGCAAAGTTCAGTAATAACATCTTTTCTTTTTTGTTTTGATTGACACTTTACTTTGCAGTTGACTTTACATTTGACACTTTACTTTACACTTTACAGGGCTTGGGAATGGGACTGCCCCCAGTAGGCTGAGTTGACATTGGGTGTCATCGGACTAGTGATGTGAAAAGCGCCATAACTTTGGTGCCAAGCGCCAAAAGCGCCATGGCGCTTTTCCAACCTCTAGCGCCAAGCACCAATGGCACCAGAGCAAAATAGCGCCAAGCGCCAGAAGCGCCATGGCGCTAGCACCAAGCACCAAGCGCCAGCGCCAGGCATTTTGTTCCTGGCGCCTGTCAAAAATAGCACCAAGCGCCAAAAGCGATGATCCAGTTGACATTCAGTGGGTGTGGCGCCGATGTGACAAAATATGAGAAATTATTGAAAGTTCTGTTTTAAATAACATTTATGTGATATTTTGACACTTGACTTTACACTTGACACTTAAATGTTTGATGCATTCATGTATTGATGTGTAAAACTCCGCTCTCATACAACTATAACAATGAACTGTGTCACTTATTCTGGAACAAATCAAGTATACATACGACTATCCTCATGAAGAATGTGTTGTGTTTGTAAAGTAGTGAGACAGCATAAAATATGTAAAGCTTCACATGTTCACACCCACATGCACACGCACACGCAAACATCAGAAGCATCACAAGTTATCATCAGTTTTTATTTTTTACTCACTCACTTAAGTCATCACATCACATCTTGCTCACTGTCACATTTACCATTTTGCTCACTGTCACATTTACCATTTTGATCACTCTCACATTTACCATCTTGCTCACTCTCACATTGACCGTTTTGCTCACTTTCACATTTACCATTTTGCTCACTCTCACATTTATATTATTATTTGGCTTACTCTCACATTTACCATTTTGTGCATATGTAAGTAAGCATAAAAATGATGCATAAATGATGCGATTTATTCTAAAACATCATATTTACATCATGTTTTTATGAAAACATCAAAAATCACTATTGTGAATGCATACACATGTTTGCACTTAAAACTTCAAAAACTCATAAATAAGCTTTGAATGCATTTGTGTTTTCTAGAAATGAGGTGACCGTTAACTACAGTTGACAGATAAATGTCAAGTCAAGTGTCAAATGCTAAGTAAAGTGTAAAGTCAAGTGTCAATTGTGTATCCAAATCTTTTTTTTCATATCTAAATATAATGTTTTTGTATCCAAATATTACTTTTCGACATAAGATTTGGATACAAAAACATTAGATCTGGATATAAAAAATAAGATTTGGATACACAATTGACACTTTACTTTACATTTGACATTTGACTTTGCATTTGACTTTACATTTGACACTTTACACTTTATAGGGCTTGGGACTGCCCCCTGATGACATTTCGCGCACTGTATGTTTATTATTGTCGTTTTGTACATTTTGCGCACTCAAACATTCACAAAACAAGCTTCTTACATTTCACTCACTCTCACATTCAAGATTTAAGTGCTCACTCTCACATTTACCATTTGACCCCCTTCCCTCACACAATTACCTCCATGTTTACCATTTTGCTCACTCTCACATTTACCATTTTGCCCCCTTCCCTCACACAACTACCCCATATGTTTACCATTGTCCTCACTCTCACATTTACAATTTTGCTCACTCTCACATTTAATTAACTTCACTAATTCACTTAACTTCACAAATTCACTTTTAATACGTACTGTAAGCGAGTCATAGGTCATCAAAGTGTAAAAATAAGCATTTTGTGCAAATGTCAAGAATAGCTGAAAATAAGCATAAAAACAGATAAAGTATGAATTTGGAAGTGTCATGTTTTGTGCACTCTCACATGATGCGCGTAACATTTAATAACAGCACTTCAATATTTTTACAAAAAAAACCCTTTAAAAGTGGCGCAAAATGAGAAACATAATATAAATAATTCACTTCAAATTGGGAAAGTTAACATTTTCTGCTAATGTTACATGTCACAAATCAAGCTTCTTACATTTCACTCACTCTCACATTAACCATCTTGATCACTCTCACATTTACCATTTTGCCCCCTTTCCTCAAACAACTCCCCCCTATGTTTACCATTTTGCTCATTCTCACATTTACCATTTTGCTCACTCTCACATTTGCAGCTTTGCTCACTCTCACATTTAATACACTTCACTTCACAAATTCACTTTTAATACCTACTGTACATCAGTCATAGGTCATCAAAGTGTGAAAATTAGCATTTTGTGCAAATGTCCAGAATAGCTGAAAATAAGCAGAAAAAGACAGATGAAGTATGAATTTGGAAGTGTCACGTTTTGAGCACTCTCACATTTCACATGTAACATGTAATAAAACCACATAAATAACATAAATGCAATATTTTTACAACAAAAAAAACTTTAAAAGTGGCTAAAAATACTTAAGTAACTAAAATACTTAAGTTAGCACAGTCTCCATTTCTCTCAGATTCTCCATTTTACACAGTCTCAGATTCTCCATTTAGCACAGTCTCAGATTCTCCATTTTGCACAGTCTCAGATTCTCCATTTTGCACAGTCTCAGATTCTCCATTTTAGCACAGTATCAGATTCTCCATTTCGCACAGTCTCAGATTCTCTATTTCGCACAGTCTCAGATTCTCCATTTCACACAGTCTCAGATTCTTCATTTTAGCACAGTCTCAGATTCTCCTATTCGCACAGTCACAGATTCTCCATTTCACGCAGTCTCAGATTCTCCATTTTAGCACAGTCTCAGATTCTCCATTTCGCACAGTCTCAGATTCTCCATTTCACGCAGTCTGAGATAACCCTGACTCAAAATTTGCCAAAATTTTGAGTCGAGTCAGGCAAAAACCTAGAGTGTCAAGTTTGGGCCAAATTTTTCCAGTCGAGTCAGACGAGTCAAGTTGGTATCCTGTTTTACCCTTGAGTCATGAGTCCAGTCGAGTCGAGTCAAGTCGAGTAGAGTTTGAGCCCTACTTCACAGTCTCAGATTCTTCATTTCTTACAGTCTCAGACTCTTCATTTCACACAGTCTCAGATTCTTCCTTTTAGCACTGTCTCAGATTCTTCATTTCACGCAGTCTCAGATCCTCACACTTCACAGTGTCAGATGCTCCATTTTGCACAGCTTCAGATTCTTCATTTTGCACAGTCTCAGATTCTTCATTTCACACAGTCTCAGATTCTTCATTTCCCACAGTCTTAGATTCTTTCTTTTAGCACAGTCTCAGATTCTCCATTTCGCACAGTCTCAGATTCTCCATTTCACACGGTCACAGATTCTTCATTTCTTACAGTCTCAGATTCTCCATTTTGCACAGTCTCAGATTCTCCATTTTGCAGTCTCAGATTCTTCATTTTGCACAGTCTCAGATTCTTCATTTCGCACAGTCTCAGATTCTTCCTTTTAGCACAGTCTCAGATTCTCCATTTCGCACAGTCTCAGATTCTCCATTTCACACAGTCTCAGATTCTTCATTTCTTACAGTCTCAGATTCTTCATTTCTTACAGTCTCAGATTCTTCATTTCACACAGTCTCAGATTCTTCCTTTTAGCACAGTATCAGATTCTCCATTTCGCACAGTCTCAGATATTCATTTCACAGTCTCAGATTCTTCATTTCGCACAGTCTCAGATTCTCCATTTCACACAGTCTCAGATTCTTCATTTCTTACAGTCTCAGATTCTTCATTTCACAATTTTGCTCACTCTCACATTTGCAGCTTCGCGCACTCTCACATTTAATTAACTTCACTAATTCACATGTGCCCGGCGCATGCCGTCTGCCACGTGTGCCGCCGGCACATCCAATCCAGGAACACCATCTACCTGTGAATCCAGTGCAGGGAGCTATGACCCTACACACGCTAGTTGACATCGACACCAAATGTCAACTGGTTCCGTTCCAAATTCAAAGATTGCGTTTGAATGTCGTTTGTCCACTCGTCAGCAAGCTTTGAATCGGGATCGGCACCAGTTGACATTTGGTGTCGATGTCAACTAGCATGTGTGGGCCCTATAGCCCGTGCACGTTAGTTGCTTTTGCTCACTCTCACATTTACCGTTTTGCTCACTCTCACATTTACCATTTTGCTCACTCTCGCATTTGCAGCTTCGCGCACACTCACATTTACAATTTTGCTCACTCTCACATTTACCATTTTGCTCACTCTCACATTTGCAGTTTTGTGCACTCTCACATTTGCAGCTTCGCACACTCTCACATTTACAATTTTGCTCACTCTCACATTTACCATTTTGCTCACTCTCACATTTGCAGCTTTGCGCACTCTCACATTTAAAATTTTGCTCACTCTCACATTTACCATTTTGCTCACTCTCACATTTGCAGTTTCGCGCACTCTCACATTTGCAGCTTCGCGCACTCTCACATTTACAATTTTGCTCACTCTCACATTTACCATTTTGCTCACTCTCACATTTACAATTTACACTTTCTATTTTGATCACTCTCTCTCACATTTACAATTTTGCTCACTCTCACATTTACCATTTTGCTCACTCTCACATTTGCAGTTTTGCGCACTCTCACATTTGCAGCTTCGCCCACTCTCACATTTACAATTTACCATTTTGCTCACTCTCACATTTACCATTTTGCTCACTCTCACATTTGCAGTTTTGTGCACTCTCACATTTGCAGCTTTGCACACTCTCACATTTACAATTTACTTTCTATTTTGATCACTCTCTCTCACATTTGACCCATTTAGCACTAGCACTGCGCCGCTTTTAAAAAAACCTATATATTGTGCCCAAAAGAGCATAAGCCGCACCACGTTCTCTCAATTGAGCACAAAAGCGGCTTTTTTAAAAATAAGCAACAACTCGGCCATTTCTGGCCCGATTTTCACCATTAAACACTTCAAATGATCGGCACAATCTGAATATTACATTTCTGAGGTCGTTTATGATTTAGATGAGATGGTCACTAAGGGAGCAGAGATGAGTATTGGGTAGCACCAGATGATTGGAGGGTCATGCAAAGTAGCGGGTTCAGATGCGCACTACACCCTGGCCCAGAAATACTCACTTCTGGTACTAGGTCCGCTTTTGGCACTGTTGCACACTTTTATTATGCAATTTGACACCTGAAAATACATATTAAAGAATGGGGTGGGGATTTGCGTGTGCAAAATTCATTGTGCAAGGAAAGGACGTACGCAGGGGGGGGGGCAGGTGGAAATTTCGGGGGTATTTCGAGGAAATACGGTAATGCATTGTGACGGATTGGGAGTAGTGATGTAAAAAGTGCCAGGACTTTGGTGCCAAGCACCAAAAGCACCATGGCGCTTTTCCAAGCTCTAGCGTCAAGCGCCAATGGTGCCAGAACAAAATGGCGCGAAGCGCCAGGAGCGTTATGGCACTTTTTGCTTTGGCGCTAGCTATGCTATAGATTCATTT
The DNA here is from genome assembly GCA_964036195.1 of Sphaerolaimus hirsutus. Taxonomy (NCBI): domain Eukaryota; kingdom Metazoa; phylum Nematoda; class Chromadorea; order Monhysterida; family Sphaerolaimidae; genus Sphaerolaimus; species Sphaerolaimus hirsutus. The sequence goes on from OZ038459.1 coordinate 23,624,719, forward strand.
AGGCACTGCGCAATGGGCTGCGTGGCATTGTCATTCACACCACTGTCTACCATATATGCATGTGTATTAACCTTAAACTACAGTAATGGTCACCGTATCAAGTCCATTTGAAGGGTGTGCTTCTAAAAGTACCGATCTACAAATTTTTCAAATTTGAGTTAGGACCATTTTTGGGGTCCCCATAAAAATGCGCTTCAAAAATATATATAAAATGTGGGGTGTGCGAAATTCAATTTTGAGATATGGTGGGTCGAAAAAAGCAAAAAAATCGCAAAGTACAGTTTTTTTAAATTTTAAAAGTACCGATCTACAAGCTTTTTCAGCTTTTGTGTCTTTAAAAGTACCGATCTACACACTTTTTTCAAAATTGTTCTTTTAAATGTACCGATCTGCACATTTTTTATTGTGCTTCTAAAAGTACCTATGTCAGATCGGTGTCCGGTTGCGCAATAACTCATGTTGTGCTTTTTTATTATCAGATCGGTGTTCAGATCGAATTACAGGGGATTTTTTTTGAAAGTTTCAAAACATCATCTGTCTTCTATATCATTTAAATAATTCATTGATGATAAGCGATAAAAATGGTAATGTTCACCAGCCAAAGGCACAATCAGAAGTGGAGAAACCAATATGAACTGTTGACAAACCACATTTTACTGAGAAAAAAAAAACAGTTTGCACAACAGTATTTCATAAAAGAATGAATCAGATTCAAAAATTCAATCAACCATCACATTTTTGGGGTGATTCTTGAGGCTTGGCCCCATTTTTGGCGCTTTTCCATCACTATTCACTCTAGTTGTGTTGCCATGGTTTCATGGCGCTGGCGCCAGTGTTCTGTGGCGCCTTGAGCGCGATTTCTCGTAGACGTCATGGAGTTTACCTACCACTACACATGGCACATTTATTTATAATGGCTCATTTCGTTCACTTGATATTATACCCGATACATTCTTAGATGAAATCAAATTTTTGATTTCTAAATTATCATTGTAGTTCAAACTGAAACACATTTAGGTATACGAAAAACACACGCGTCTGGCATACTCAAACACAAAAATGCTTGTGAGTTGACTTTTCTGAGCAATTTCTTTCAAAAGTGAGATAGGAATGATTGTTCTGGTACAGCCTGTGTCGAGTAACGTTTCACATGGGATCCCTTCTATATTAACTCTCGCGTAAACCTGCGGACCATTTGATGGCTCTACTCTGACGCACATTTTTTGTCTATCTCCCACACATGCGTAGGCATGCACACTTTTATTGTGAGAAACAGTTCCACAATGATTTTTCATATCAAATCGATCAGTATTTTCATTTTTCATTTCCTCAAATGTCAGAAGGGTCGGAGAACAGCTCCGCAAAGACGTCGGCGACACGCTCCTCGCCGTGTTCTGAGTGTTAGAATGAGGATTGTTAAATAGTGCCCAATATTTTCGTTGCCACTGGCGGAACCGACCCGGATCAACTTCAAACATCTCCGCAATCCGGTGCTTAAATTCGTGGCAGTAAACTTCCCAGGGCGGTGCCGTTTCCGGCTCATTAACATTCATTTCCTCCAGTTCATCGTTTTCAGGGTTCAACAATTCAGTCCCGGCCACCTTGGCCAAACTTATATTTTTCGGCAGTGCTACTTCAGATGTGTGTGGGGGTCCTATCCGTTTGACCTGCCCATATCCCTCCGATTTCGGGCTAAAATTTTGGGCACCCCTGTTAACGTTACTTGACTCCAATTTTTGACGTTGTGTGATCCTGCAGTTGCTCACGCGGTGACCCGTATGGTTCGGCAATGGGCACCATGGGTCGTTCTGCGTTTCTGTCAAAAACTGCTTGAAGGTCGCCCGTGGTGTCCGCGTTGCTCGGTCCGTTTTGTTCCCTGAAACGGTGTCAATTTTGTTGCCTTTGACGGTTCGAAAATATTCGTCAATGCATTGCATGAGTTGAGGTGCATTGGCTTAGTGCTTTTTCCTTTCGCTTTAAAATTTGCCATAACAAATTTGTCAAATCTGGTGTCATCGTATTTGTGCCATACTTTTGTCAACACCAATTTGTCTATTTTTTCCCTGTCAAAATCTACTGATTCTTTTAATTCCGTGGGTATTTTCGAAAGTAAGCGTAAATAGTATTCCATCATGGTTTCGGTGCGGTACATTGCGGCACTCTCCCATTCAGGGTAAGTGTAACCCTTATCTGTCGGTTTATAGACAGAATGCAATTCCCGCAAAATTTTGTCATGATCTTGCAAGTTGTCGGGTTTGAAAAGTGTGGTGAGCACTTTGTGTGCATCACCGACTAATTTTGTCGTAAACACTTCTAGCCAAAAATGTGATAGTAGCGTTGGGTCCGGAATGGACATTGCCGCCATTTGCACACACCTCTGCCATTCTGAATACGTTTTGGTGTCCTGTTTACCCGAATAACTGGGTATTTTGTCAAAAATATGGGGCCTAATCAGATACCAATTTTGCAGCATGTCTGGAGAAGTTTGGTGATCATACGCTTTCGGTAGACTAGCCAGGTGTCGCATATGCCATGGATTTTCATTCTTTGTCGGTTTTGTGAAGACCGCCTTGCCGTTGACAGTCGGTGGTTTGTTTTGTCCATTCGTCGGGGTTGCATTGCGCTGCAACGCTGCAAAACGTGTTTTCAAGTCCTCGAACGCCTGCAAAAATTCCTGCTCGGACGCTGTTCCATCTGCAAGTGTTGTGTGGGGGTTGTGGGGATTTTGGTTATTTTCGGTTCCCCCCTTTTGCGTAGTATAAACAAATTGAACATGATGTGGTGGGGGTGGTGCCCAAATGCAAGCCACCCGATATGCCGTGTTTTTAGCAAACGCGGAATTCGTTGCCCGAAAATTACTCATCTGTTGGTACCATGGCATCACGCTAGTTTGAAATGGTGGCACTTGGTACGATTGGACAGTAGGTTCGCTTCTCACTTGAGTCACACGGAACTGCGAATTATGGACTATTCTGCTACGCATCGGCGTAGGTGGCAGGTCACCTTGTACAGAGTAATGCGCTACCAGAAAAACTGGACCTTCTTGCAGTCCACGACGATTTGAGCGTTGCCCGCGAGCCAGCATTTCATCTTGAAAATGTCGCGCATCTTCTGCGTGAATTCCTGGCGCCGGTAGCAAATTCACCGGGTGCTGTCGCGTATGGCGTAGCTCTGCTTGGTCCTCCTGCTGGGACGCCAGGGAATGGTCACTCATGTTGAGTGTGTCAAAGACAACAGCAATGAAAACAGCATAGATGACAGCAACGACGACAGCCGAAGACAGCTGCATGGACTCTCCCTGCACTGCGCGTGCGAAAACTCCTTGGCCGCTGGGAATAAACCAGCACGTCCACCACTTTATGGTTCTTTTATGGGAATTGGAGAGATTTCGTAAGCTGTCATTCATTCAAAGCACCTCCCTATGACACGTCATCACAATACTTAAATAATTCCCAAATGGAAGAGACTTCAACAACGCGAAAACAACGAAAGCATCAAAAAACATCACATTCCGACATCTGATAAATTAGTTTGTCAATAGAAGAACCTATTTAGTATTACCTAGAAGAATCCCTATTGACATTCCAAGATCGAATTACAGGGGATTTTTTTTGAAAGTTTCAAAACATCATCTGTCTTCTATATTATTTAAATAATTCATTGATGATAAGCGATAAAAATGGTAATGTTCACCAGCCAAAGGCACAATCAGAAGTGGAGAAACCAATATGAACTCTTGACAAACCATATTTTACTGAGAAAAAAAACAGTTTGCACAACAGTATTTCATAAAAGAATGAATCAGATTCAAAAATTCAATCAACCATCACATTTTTGGGGTGATTCTTGAGGCTTGGCCCCATTTTTGGCGCTTTTCCATCACTATTCACTCTAGTTGTGTTGCCATGGTTTCATGGCGCTGGCGCCAGTGTTCTGTGGCGCCTTGAGCGCGATTTCCCGTAGACGTCATGGAGTTTACCTACCACTACACATGGCACATTTATTTATAATGGCTCATTTCGTTCACTTGATATTATACCCGATACATTCTTAGATGAAATCAAATTTTTGATTTCTAAATTATCATTGTAGTTCAAACTGAAACACATTTAGGTATACGAAAAACACACGTGTCTGGCATACTCAAACACAAAAATGCTTTGAAATACGTAAATAAATAATTGCCCGGCAAAATTTGTGTGACAACGATTGTGAGAATGTATTTTTTGCGGCGATGACAGTTGAGTAGCGGTCAACTTGAAACAGCTTGACTAGCTCCACCCAAAATGGACAAAAGAAAAAGAGCCGTCAACTAGAAACCATATAACGCGAAGATATTTTTTAATAAAATTTTTTTGTAGATACCGTATTTCCTCGAAATACCCCCCCCTCGAAATACCCCCCCCCCCTTAAAATGGGCACTATGAATTTGTGGTCCGGGAAATGCATAACAGACGTTCAAAACACTCACTGTGTTACGTTAGAACATCGTTTATACCATCGACATCCTTATATAAGGCTGTAAAAACTTGTAAATGGTGGTTATTGTTGCATTTTTCACGTTTTTCTTTCAAAATTTTCACTCTGAAAAAATAAACCCCCTGGAGGTAATTCGAGGAAATACGGTAAGTTAAACGCTTATCAACTGTCAACTAAGTGAAGGACTGGT
>OZ038459.1:23629587-23785092 GCA_964036195.1 Sphaerolaimus hirsutus
TGTGAGAGTGGGCGAAGCTGCAAATGTGAGAGTGCGCAAAACTGCAAATGTGAGAGTGAGCAAAATGGTAAATGTGAGAGTGAGCAAAAAGTAAATGTGATAGTTAGCAAAAGCAACTAACGTGCACCGGCTATAGCTCCCCGCACTGGATTTACATGTAGATGGTGTTCCTGGATTGGATGTGCCGGCGGCACACGTGGCAGACGTGGATGCGCCGGGCACATGTGTCACATGCGGTGTGGCTGCACTGGAACATGACCCTGATCGGCTCGTCCATGCAGATGGCGCACTCGATGCTGGGCGTCTGATTTGGGCATCAAAAGAAATCAACGTGCTAAATCAACCAATTTACAGTTGGCGCTTTTTCAAAATATAAATGAGTTAAATATTGCAAAATTAGTAAAAACTTTGTAGAAATAGGGGATACATTTATAGAATTCATCGTTTGACATGACATATTTAGGTATTTACATATTTCAGTATTGAGGTGTTGTCATTGTCGACATGAGAATATATTTGTCATTTTTTGTACGTTGATTGCATTTTTGAGTGCGAGATTATTGAAGAGTTGTTAAAAGTATCAAACTTTTTTCAAAGTATACGTAAACATAAAGTATTTATTTAGGTATTTATCCCTCGAGAATACGTCCATATTATTATACAGCATGTTATTACATTTGCACAAAATGCTCATTTTTAGTTTCATGACAAAAATTTCATTTACAGTATTGTTTCTTGACATTTTGTCTGAAATTGAATGGTTTTTAATAACCAAAAGCAGGTTCACTGGTGACTCTGGTGCAGAGTTGTTAAAAGTATCAAACTTTTTCTAAGTATACATAAACATAAAGTATTTATTTATTACTCAGCCCTGAGTACAGAAAATGTTAAGTAAAATTTTATACTTTTACTCATGAGTAAATGTGAGTAAAATACTTTTTGAACTGGAGAAATGGAGAATCTGATACTGTGTGAAATGAAGAATCTGAGACTGTAAGAAATGAAGAATCTGAGACTGCGTGAAATGGAGAATCTGAGACTGTGCGAAATGGAGAATCTGAGACTGTGCTAAAATGAAGAATCTGAGACTGTAAGAAATGAAGAATCTGAGACTGTGTGAAATGGAGAATCTGAGACTGTGCGAAATAGAGAATCTGAGACTGTGCGAAATGGAGAATCTGATACTGTGCTAAAAGGAAGAATCTGAGACTGTGTGAAATGAAGAATCTGAGACTGTAAGAAATGAAGAATCTGAGACTGTGTGAAATGGAGAATCTGAGACTGTGCGAAATGGAGAATCTGAGACTGTGCTAAAAGGAAGAATCTGAGACTGTGCGAAATGAAGAATCTGAGACTGTGCAAAATGAAGAATCTGAGACTGTGCAAAATGGAGAATCTGAGACTGTGCAAAATGGAGAATCTGATACTGTAAGAAATGAAGAATCTGTGACCGTGTGAAATGGAGAATCTGAGACTGTGCGAAATGGAGAATCTGAGACTGTGCCAAAAGAAAGAATCTAAGACTGTGGGAAATGAAGAATCTGAGACTGTGTGAAATGAAGAATCTGAGACTGTGCAAAATGAAGAATCTGAAGCTGTGCAAAATGGAGCATCTGACACTGTGAAGTGTGAGGATCTGAGACTGCGTGAAATGAAGAATCTGAGACAGTGCTAAAAGGAAGAATCTGAGACTGTGTGAAATGAAGAGTCTGAGACTGTAAGAAATGAAGAATCTGAGACTGTGAAGTAGGGCTCAAACTCGACTCGACTTGACTCGACTCGACTGGACTCATGACTCGAGGGTAAAACAGGATACCAACTTGACTCGTCTGACTCGACTGGAAAAATTTGGCCCAAACTTGACACTCTAGGTTTTTGCCTGACTTGACTCAAAATTTTGGCAAATTTTGAGTCAGGGTTATCTCAGACTGCGTGAAATGGAGAATCTGAGACTGTGCGAAATGGAGAATCTGAGACTGTGCTAAAATGGAGAATCTGAGACTGTGCAAAATGGAGAATCTGAGACTGTGCTAAAATGAAGAATCTGAGACTGTAAGAAATGAAGAATCTGAGACTGTGTGAAATGGAGAATCTGAGACTGTGCGAAATAGAGAATCTGAGACTGTGCGAAATGGAGAATCTGATACTGTGCTAAAAGGAAGAATCTGAGACTGTGTGAAATGAAGAATCTGAGACTGTAAGAAATGAAGAATCTGAGACTGTGTGAAATGGAGAATCTGAGACTGTGCGAAATGGAGAATCTGAGACTGTGCTAAAAGGAAGAATCTGAGACTGTGCGAAATGAAGAATCTGAGACTGTGCAAAATGAAGAATCTGAGACTGTGCAAAATGGAGAATCTGAGACTGTGCACAGAGGGCTGTAGCTGACAGAGAGTGGATTTGAAAACCAAGTATTAGGATACTTGGTAGCGTGTAGGGGCTTTGCGGAGCTCCCATCAAATATACACGCTGTGCCTGCTCGGTACCATCAGATCAGACAGCACAAAAGTGCCAGAATTCTGCATTGCACAGGCGCAATTGCAGAGCAGTGTACAGAAACACTGCCCAGAATCAGAAAGTGCACCAGAGTGCACAGAAACGTGTCACAGGTGACACGGCAAGCGCAGCACTGCGCACAGCGGCACAGGAGCCGCTCAGGAAAGCAAGTGGCCGGCGTGGTCACAAGGCACACAGGCGTGCCAGAAAGAGCGCCAGAGCGCTCAGAAAGAGTGTGTACGGACCCTCTTTGGGCGCACACTGCTGGGCAAAGAACTTGTTTATTGTCCAGGTGGATTTGACCGGTGTGTTTAAGTCAACGCGTGTAAACAATCACGTCAGGGGCTTTAGGAACACACCTGGTGCCAGTGCAGTAAAGGTCAACGCGTGAGAACACGTCAGGGGCCTGTAGGACTGCATTGGTATTGTGCGTGGCACAACAAATCCGTGGTGCACAGAGCACTACACAGAAAGACGCAGAGAAGCGTCCCAAGCGTCACAGGCGACGCACTATAAAGAGAAACAGTGAAGGAAAATTCATCAGCAAAAATGGTTTCACCAACGGGTCACATCAGAAAGACCCTGGGGCCAGCAAAGCACAGGGTGGAAAGTAGATTGGCAAGAGAATTTGCCAAATATGACCTGGAACTATTTGCGGAAGCATCAAAGGATGATAAGAGAACAGAGATGAGAAGAGTGATTGCATCTGTCAAACAGGAGGGTGCAAAATTGGAAAGTGCAATGAATGCAGTGAAAACTCAATTCGACGCATGGAGGGATATTGTCAAGGACATTGACGAACCCGACCAGATGGAACAAGAACAGAAGATATACCAAGACTCATATGAGGAATATGCAAATATGTCAGACTTGGTGACACAGAAAGTAGTAGCCATGAATGTATACATCGAAGAGTTGCAAGACATGATCCAGCAACAGAGCGGAAATACTATGTATGAAGTCAATACAGCATTCATACAGCAGATGGCTGCCCAGATGGCTCTGACAGCTCAGGGAGCTGCTCCGGGGGCCAGTTCGACTAATGCAACCACAGCAAAGAGCGTCAAATTGCAGAAACTGGAAGTGGAACAGTTTACTGGGGAAATTGTCAAATTTCGATCATGGTGGCAAATGTTCGAATCCCACATCCACAATCGGACAGATTTGGAGGACATTTCCAAGTTTTCATACTTGAGGAGCTTGCTGAAAGGCTCAGCATTTGGCATGATCAGTGGATTGAGTGTGACCGCAGAGAACTATGCACCCGCAATTGCAATGCTCAAAAAGAGATATGACCAGCCAGTTGTGGTCAGAAACACGCTGATGAGTAATATCATGAAGTTGCGACAGGCCAGGAATACCTGTCAGGATATGAGAATTTTGTTTGATGCAATTGAAAGGCTGCTCCAGCAGTTGGAGTCACTGGGTGAATCAGTGGAGCATCCAATGCTGTTGAGCCAGCTGCAACAGAAAGTACCACCCGAGGTTCTCAGAGAAATCCAGAAGGAACAGGGAACTGAGGAAGCCTTGACGGTGGAAAAATTCAGAGAGCTGTTTGGCAAGCAGCTAGCGCTCAGTGAGGCTGTACAGCACGCACAGCAAACTGAGGCACCAGTTCAGCAATCGCGCCAGGGATTCGGGAATAATCCTCGCGCACAGCAATTCAATAATCGGTTTCAAGGCAATGGGAACGATGAAGCCACCGAAGTCAGCGTCTTCTACCACCGAATCCGGCTGCTTCAAGACCGTAGTGAGAAACGGCCTTTAGAGTGGTTGATTTCCCGTTGTTGCCGAACGTCCACTTGTCGACAGCCAAGTTGAGTTTATTTTGTAGTTGCGTGTTGAAAGGGGGTTCGAATTGTTTCAGGTACTTTATTTCGATCAGATACAGCGTGTTACAAAAGCGCAAAGCCTAGCGAGCTTCCTAGTCGAAGTTTCTATCGCTAGCTTATTTTGTTCACTTGGGGTGGGTCCGCAGACTGAAGTAAAAACTCTCAAAGTAGCTAAGACACGGAAATCACGTATAGAAAAACAGCTACAGTAATTTCCTAATACAAATGCACAAATAAGACATAAATGCAACAAATAAACACATCTAGCCGAAACAGTTGCCTTATACTGCGCGTGCATACATTCAAATAATTATGGTAAAGAAATACCAGGTACAAATTGGGCTAATGGAAAAACTATTAATCTTGAGGCGCGAAGTCGGCAAACTCGGCCGATTTACTAATTTGCTTCAATTTGTCAGAAAACATTGACGCACATTGGAACTAATAAATTAGGGTTTGAAACTGTAAATAGTAGTGCAAATGTTCCTAGTGACGTAAATAGAATAAGGTATATTCAACATGATAATAATAATCACTTCCTGGAAACGTATGTTGAATAGTCTAGCAAATTGGGACTTATTTGAGGTAAATGGGTATTGTAATTGAGCAGAGTTTATAATATATTCAATTGAGCAAGGTATTATAATTATTAAGTAAATATAAATAGTTGTGAACAGGGTTATGACAATTATACCTATGCGAAGGGCTTTGTAAAGTAAATGCTAGTTGCCCGCAGGGCACCATTTCTCTATTAGGACGCTGGCCTAGATAATTACGCAGCACGTAAATATTTACAAGATTTGACTTTTGTAAACTGCAAGTAAACTATGCAAATGTATGTATAATCATGATCAGAAAATTACGGCGAGTTGAATGAGCCTAATTTTATATTAATACACCTAATAATAACATATTTGACCTTTTAACCTAAACATTCCACATAAACCTATCAATAACTTATAGAGCACTTTCCTAATCGAATATCTACAAAAGCCCTGCTGATCATCAACAGGCCTTGGCAGAAGTTTGGCTGATGCTCTGCAGCCATCAATGTACCAAAGCTAAGGTACTCCTGTCTTCAACTTGGGAGCGGTGCTACGCTCACGCCCGGCAGGACACTGGCGTTCTGACAAGCCTGTCAGGACCCCAGGCAGCTTTCACCAGCACTCTGACAAGGTGTCAGATGTTGGGCGGCACCGGCATTTGACTAGGTGTCACTTGTCGGACGGTGGACAACTCTCGAAAGGTTTCTGGCAGCACTTGGCCAGGAAGGCTACAGTGTAGGAATGCAACAGTGTCGGTGGTTGGCGCGTCGTCAGCGTCAACTTGGCTGCGACGCACCGCAGCAAGCAGCAAAAGGCGTGGGGATCACGTCCACAAGGCACAGATGTGCCACAGCAAATTGGTACACGTCAGAGGTGATGCGAGGCCATGCCAGATTCGTGTATCCAGAATCAATTGGATTGTGTTATCCAGAATCAATTGGATTGTGTTATCCAGAATCAATTGGATTGTGCAGTGCATTGAGCAGCACTTCCAAACACAGAATGATACCGACACCAATTTCATTATCTCACCACCACCCCCAACAACTTCTTCTGCCCGGAGTGTGCTGACCGTACATAAATTACACCTAATTTGTCAATGTTTAGAAAATTAGGTGGATTAAGTTTCTGAAGGTTCCTGGGGGCTATTAAGTTTTCCGAAGGTTTATTAAGATTATTCAGGTTCAAAATGTCAATTATGTTGAAATAAGGTTTATGAATTCGATATTATGCTCATTCAACTCGCAATTTTCCGCTGATACAGGAAATATATACTTTTCTAGGTATAAGTATCTTATAATAAAACTTGGTGAATAGGAATGTGTCAAACTCTATTTACAATTACCAGCGCTATTTGGTAGCTTCAATATGCATCTGCAAAATCCAACAATTGTTAAAGCTAGACAGCTGCACTGAAACTTTGACTGTGCCTGCTTTAGGCTTCTTATGAACTCAAATTGTACTATGTATGTACCTACAGTATTTATATGTATTTAAATGCATCTGAGTATCTGAATGCAACATATGTTCTTCAACTTTTTCCCTATAGTATATGTGAAACATTACTGTAGGCTGTTTACTAATACAATATTCTGTGATGTCCCCACTTTTGGGAGTTTTAGTCAGTCTACAACTTAGGAGTTTGGCTGTAGTACTCACCACTGGACAATTTCTGATTATATTTACCTGATCTGACCTGCAATCTACAATAAAGCAACTGAAACAACCTTGGAAACCCCCCTTTTTCACGCAAACTCACCTGACTGCCGTGGCTATCTAAATCTACAGTCTGCACTGTCGCATAGTGTAAATCAACCACTCAATTAGCTATCACTCATTACGGTCAACTGAATGACATCAGTTTGGTGGCATTCACGACAGACTGTGCCAAAAGAAAGAATCTAAGACTGTGGGAAATGAAGAATCTGAGACTGTGTGAAATGAAGAATCTGAGACTGTGCAAAATGAAGAATCTGAAGCTGTGAAAAATGGAGCATCTGACACTGTGAAGTGTGAGGATCTGAGACTGCGTGAAATGAAGAATCTGAGACAGTGCTAAAAGGAAGAATCTGAGACTGTGTGAAATGAAGAGTCTGAGACTGTAAGAAATGAAGAATCTGAGACTGTGAAGTAGGGCTCAAACTCGACTCGACTTGACTCGACTCGACTGGACTCATGACTCGAGGGTAAAACAGGATACCAACTTGACTCGTCTGACTCGACTGGAAAAATTTGGCCCAAACTTGACACTCTAGGTTTTTGCCTGACTTGACTCAAAATTTTGGCAAATTTTGAGTCAGGGTTATCTCAGACTGCGTGAAATGGAGAATCTGAGACTGTGCGAAATGGAGAATCTGAGACTGTGCTAAAATGGAGAATCTGAGACTGCGTGAAATGGAGAATCTGAGACTGTGCGAAATGGAGAATCTGAGACTGTGCTAAAATGAAGAATCTGAGACTGTGTGAAATGGAGAATCTGAGACTGTGCGAAATAGAGAATCTGAGACTGTGCGAAATGGATAATCTGATACTGTGCTAAAATGGAGAATCTGAGACTGTGCAAAATGGAGAATCTGAGACTGTGCAAAATGGAGAATCTGAGACTGTGCAAAATGGAGAATCTGAGACTGTGTAAAATGGAGAATCTGAGAGAAATGGAGACTGTGCTAACTTATGTATTTTAGTTACTTAAGTATTTTTAGCCACTTTTAAAGTTTTTTTTGTTGTAAAAATATTGCATTTATGTTATTTATGTGGTTTTATTACATGTTACATGTGAAATGTGAGAGTGCTCAAAACGTGACACTTCCAAATTCATACTTCATCTGTCTTTTTTTGCTTATTTTCAGCTATTCTGGACATTTGCACAAAATGCTAATTTTCACACTTTGATGACCTATGACTGATGTACAGTAGGTATTAAAAGTGAATTTGTGAAGTGAAGTGTATTAAATGTGAGAGTGAGCAAAGCTGCAAATGTGAGAGTGAGCAAAATGGTAAATGTGAGAATGAGCAAAATGGTAAACATAGGGGGGAGTTGTTTGAGGAAAGGGGGCAAAATGGTAAATGTGAGAGTGATCAAGATGGTTAATGTGAGAGTGAGTGAAATGTAAGAAGCTTGATTTGTGACATGTAACATTAGCAGAAAATGTTAACTTTCCCAATTTGAAGTGAATTATTTATATTATGTTTCTCATTTTGCGCCACTTTTAAAGGTTTTTTTTGTAAAAATATTGAAGTGCTGTTATTAAATGTTACGCGCATCATGTGAGAGTGCACAAAACATGACACTTCCAAATTCATACTTCATCTGTTTTTTATGCTTATTTTCAGCTATTCTTGACATTTGCACAAAATGCTAATTTTCACACTTTGATGACCTATGACTCACTTACAGTAGGTATTAAAAGTGAATTTGTGAAGTTAAGTGAATTAGTGAAGTTAATTAAATGTGAGAGTGCTCGAAGCTGCAAATGTGAGAGTGAGGACAATGGTAAACATATGGGGTAGTTGTGTGAGGGAAGGGGGCAAAATGGTAAATGTGAGAGTGAGCAAAATGGTAAACATGGAGGTAATTGTGTGAGGGAAGGGGGTCAAATGGTAAATGTGAGAGTGAGCACTTAAATCTTGAATGTGAGAGTGAGTGAAATGTAAGAAGCTTGTTTTGTGAATGTTTGAGTGCGCAAAATGTACAAAACGACAATAATAAACATACAGTGCGCGAAATGTCATCAGGGGGCAGTCCCAAGCCCTATAAAGTGTAAAGTGTCAAATGTAAAGTCAAATGCAAAGTCAAATGTCAAATGTAAAGTAAAGTGTCAATTGTGTATCCAAATCTTATTTTTCATATCCAGATCTAATGTTTTTGTATCCAAATCTTATGTCGAAAAGTAATATTTGGATACAAAAACATTATATTTAGATATGAAAAAAAAGAAGATTTGGATACACAATTGACACTTGACCTTACACTTTACTTAGCATTTGACACTTGACTTGACATTTATCTGTCAACTGTAGTTAACGGTCACCTCATTTCTAGAAAACACAAATGCATTCAAAGCTTATTTATGAGTTTTTGAAGTTTTAAGTGCAAACATGTGTATGCATTCGCAATAGTGATTTTTGATGTTTTCATAAAAACATGATGTAAATATGATGTTTTAGAAGAAATCGCATCATTTATGCATCATTTTTATGCTTACTTACATATGCACAAAATGGTAAATGTGAGAGTAAGCCAAATAATAATATAAATGTGAGAGTGAGCAAAATGGTAAATGTGAAAGTGAGCAAAACGGTCAATGTGAGAGTGAGCAAGATGGTAAATGTGAGAGTGATCAAAATGGTAAATGTGACAGTGAGCAAAATGGTAAATGTGACAGTGAGCAAGATGTGATGTGATGACTTGAGTGAGTGAGTAAAAAATAAAAACTGATGATAACTTGTGATGCTTCTGATGTTTGCGTGTGCGTGTGCATGTGGGTGTGAACATGTGAAGCTTTACATATTTTATGCTGTCTCACTACTTTACAAACACAACACATTCTTCATGAGGATAGTCGTATGTATACTTGATTTGTTCCAGAATAAGTGACACAGTTCATTGTTATAGTTGTATGAGAGCGGAGTTTTACACATCAATACATGAATGCATCAAACATTTAAGTGTCAAGTGTAAAGTCAAGTGTCAAAATATCACACAAATGTTATTTAAAACAGAACTTTCAATAATTTCTCATATTTTGTCACATCGGCGCCACACCCACTGAATGTCAACTGGATCATCGCTTTTGGTGCTTGGTGCTATTTTTGACAGGCGCCAGGAACAAAATGCCTGGCGCTGGCGCTTGGTGCTTGGTGCTAGCGCCATGGCGCTTCTAGCGCTTGGCGCTATTTTGCTCTGGTGCCATTGGTGCTTGGCGCTAGAGGTCAGAAAAGCGCCATGGCGCTTTTGGCGCTTGGCACCAAAGTTATGGCGCTTTTCACATCACTAGTCCGATGACACCCGATGTCAACTCAGCCTACTGGGGGCAGTCCCAAGCCCTGTAAAGCGTAAAGTAAAGTGTCAAATGTAAAGTCAACTACTGCAAAGTAAAGTGTCAATCAAAACAAAAAAGAAAATATGTTATTACTGAACTTTGCAATTGACAGTTTACTTTGCAGTTGACTTTACATTTGACACTTTACTTTACACTTTACAGGGCTTGGGACTGCCACCTAGTTTCCATGAAGGTTTTAGTTTATAGGTTAATTTTAAGCTGGTTCCGGATTCCCTGGTCCCGACCCAAAAACCTGGTCCCGTTTGAAACCTAGGGTAAATGAATGTACTTTTGGCCACTGGCCCATTGACTGGCGATTTGCAAAGTTGTAAATATATCACACAAAGCGCTTTTCATATGGTAGGTAGTTTGCAGGTGCCAAAGCAGAAAGGATGACGACCACATAAATACCTACAAATTAACTTATAATCCCAGTATACTCATATAGTTTCCATTTGAATGTCCTTCTTTGGCTCGTCAGCAAACTTTGAATTGGGATCGGAACTAGTTGACATTTGATGTCATTGTCAACTACCTGGTAGTGTGTGTAGGGCAAATTTTATGTTATGCAAAATACTTAAATACATGATAAGCGAAACAAATTGTCTTGGTTTTGACTTTAGTTTTTGAATCTATTTCAATTTTTGTATTTATTTGTATTAACTTGTTTTTGAATGATCCATATGCATTCGCGTCTGATTGTTCATTTGTATAGTCCCCAGACCGTCTGTACAGTGAAATCTACTACCGTATTTCCTCAAAATACTCCCGGTCTGAGCAAGCTTATGGAAAAATACCCCCCCCCCCCTCAAAATACATACGTGTGTAGATGTCATAAACCATGTTCTCACGTAACGTTCTCACGTATTATGATAAAACAGCAATGATTTTTTCCAACTTTTTATGAAAATCACATGCTTAAAAAAAGTTGGCACCCTTCCAGCGGCAACCACGCGTGCAGGGTGTAAAGTAAATGGAGTATACTAGTTTGCGTAGGTCCGTTGCATTAAAAAATCATAGTTTCCGTTAACGCACTGGTAGCAAAAAAGAAATTTCCATAGCTATTTTCATTTCTCCCATTTAATTTATTGTTACGCCCCCTCTGTTGTGCTCGTATTTACATCCTTCCATTTTCATTTTCCCACAACAGAACTGCGCCACAGCGCGCCAGATGTTTTTTTGGCTGCCGCGCGGCTGGCGTCAACAAATCTGGGCCGACCTCCGTGCGCCTGAACGGCCGCCCCGCCCCAGCGCGTTAGTCATCCTTATCACGTGTGTGAGCGTCCGCTTTTTTTTGCTTTTTTCACACACTGGGTGGCGCGGTGGGGTATTTTCTGTGCTGTTACAACCGGGTGCCAGTCCCAAGCCCTGTAAAGTTTTGTCAAATGTTGTACAAATTTGTCAATTGTCATGCAAAGCTCAGTAATAAAAGCTTTTCTTTTTTGTTTCGATTGACGTTTTACAATTTGACACTCGACTTTACAGGGCTCAGGACTGCCCCATGATGCCAGTCTCGCCCTCTGCAGAGTGAAATGTCATACAAATTTGTAAATTGTAATGTCAAGTGTCAAAATTTCCGTAATATGTTCTTTTCGTTTTTTTTATATATATTTTTATTGGCATTTTACATGACAATTGACTTTACAGGGATGGGGTGCTGGACATAGTTGTTAAAATGTATTTACTTTTACTCAATAAATACGTATACTTGAGTACAGAGTAAATACATTTACGTTTCCTCTGAAAAAAGTTCTGGTACTCGCTTTTACGTATACTTTTTAAAAGTACTAGAGTACAGAAAACGTATTTCAGATTGTCTTTTATATAGGTTTTTAAAAGCATAAAAGGGAAAAAAAGGAAGAAAATGTGCAAAAAATATGGGAAACTAGTTGAAAATGTGTATAGAACCAAATATATAGTCAAAAATTGCATAAAACAGGCAAAATCTTATGAAAATCAGTGATTTTGAGCGACATTTCTTGGAAATTTAGGTGACATTTCGCAAAAGTACTCACATTTACATTTTCTGCAGGGAAAGTACGTTTACTCATGTTTACTCATGAGTAAAAATAAAAAAATTTACTTTACGTTTTCTGTACTAGGGGGTGAGTAAAAAATAAATACTTTACTCGAAGCACTAGCACTGTCAGTTTTGTCCCTGGCGCCATGCAAAAAATAGTGCCATGCCAATGGCGCGTTTCATGGGTATGGCCCAATGCCACAACAAAACAGCACCATGACATTTTTTTCCAATAGGGCTGGCACCAGCGCCATGGCACTCTTTCAATTGGGGTGGTGAAGGAACCGTGGCACTTTTCCATCACTAGTTTTTTGCACTATTTTAACACACAGTGCATTGTGCAACACCCCAACTGTTTACTGTTAGCATATGGGCTTTTTCAAAGTGGCAAACACAACATAATTGGCTAGTATAACAACATTATATTGAATTGAAACATTCACTTTTTTTTATTCAAACAGTCAGTACAATTTTATAGGCATTCTGATCCTTAACAATAGTTGTCTCCAGGCTACATGGAAATAAATCTGTGCTTCATGACCTTTTTGATGTAGCTTCATGACCTTTTTGATGTACCTATTCCTATGCCTTCTAATAGTAGAGTGCTGGTCTATTCTTTTCATCAACTTTTTTACCTCCCATTCTATTAGATGGAGGCTGCCATTCTATTTTTTCACTAATTTTTTTCACACATTTTTCATTTGAAGTAAAGTATTTTTGATGTAACATGACCAACATTTGAATATCAGAACATAAATTTAAAAAACCAATTGTGAAAACAACCCTTCAATCATAGTTCTGAACTCCTCAGATGTTGTCAGCACCTTTTTTCTATTTTGGTGTTTTGGCACCCTCCCAATGTACTTACTACCTGTTGTTCTATTGGAGGTGCTGTTCTATTAGAAGAAAAACTGTACTGCCTATGAACTGATATCAAATGTTGTTGATACCACAATTGTTAGCTATTTTGCCCAAAGGTGCAATTCAGAAACCCATTGTCAATAAGATACTCACTTCATAATGTTAAAATGACCATGTTGTGCAAATGTAATGCACTGTAAAAATGATGGAAAATATTAACTTCATTATGTGAAAATGACCATTGTGTGCAAATGTAATGCACTGTAAAAATTATGTAAAATTATTCCCAGATATTTTTTCAGTAATCAAGTTTTGCAACCTGAAATATTGTAACCAACTCAAGTACTTTTTCATTCCCAGTTATTAAATTTGTGTTTGTTACATTAAAATTTATTTTCACAAAAATCTAATTTTATTTCTGCAACAGTGCCCCCTATTCCCAGCCAAATGTGGTGTAAGCTGAGTTCAGCATTCAGATTGGGTTATTTATCACAGCAATTTGATCTTGGTGTACAATTTCCCTACACACATTAGTTTTCAACTAAAATTGGAAAAACACACAAATTAGCTTTGAACATATTTGCGTTTACTGAATTGAGCTTTTTTAATGTCCATATCAACTGTTGGCGGCCAACTCATTCCGGTAAACTCACATGCGTTCAAAGCTGATTAGTGAGTTTTCAAAATTTTGGTTGAAAACTAGTGCGTGTAGACCCAGTGATACGAACCCTGCCTTTGCTAAAACAAACGCACGCACGCCATGCGTCAAATATTATTTACACATCGCAGCTGTATGTGGTATTCCCGGTTTACATACATAAAAATGTACGCACGTGTGCACTGTGTTGGCACGCGGCCAGCTAAGTCTAGTAAGACGTGTGTATTATCGATTGCCGTTTGTCATTGGCGCCCTGGAAGCTATTTCTATTTTCCAGTTGTTTCTTTTGTTGAAAGTGGATTAACGTTGTTTTTGGCAGATAAATATATAACTCTGTTTATATCATTAATTTAATTCAATCGGGGAATTTTGTCGCGCATCGAAACCATTTGACGTTTCAGTTTGTTTGTCATTTTTGTGCAATTTTTGGGGGTTAGAGATTTTGTTTAGACAGTTAGCTGCTTTTTCCAGGGGCGGATCCCGCACTCTTAAACGCTATGTGAACGGGAAATGTCACAACTTATGGAGTGTTATATGTGCGTTGTTCCCATTGGCGCACCGCACACTGGAATTTTGCGTTCAGCGTTCGAACGTTTTTGCACGCTGAACTTCAAACGCTGAAATCAATATCTAAAGAACACAACATTTTTGAAGCGTAAAAAATTCTACTCGCATGTGAATTGCGCGAAATGTTGCAAATTCAGAAATTTTTACGCTTCAAAAACGTTGCGTTCCTTAGATTTTGATTTCAGCGTTTGTAGTTCAGCGTGCAAAAACGTTCGAACGCTGAACGCAAAATTTCAGTGTGCGGTGCGCCGAGTGCCCAGTGAGGTTTGCATTTAACCCCTCCCCAAACCGCCCAGCTATCTATCTATCCCGGAGGCAAATTTGCTGGCTACTAGCCCCTGAACCCCCACCCTTCCTAATCGGCCCACCCACCTGGAGCGATGTTTGGGGGATTATAATCGTTAATTTTATAGCTTTTCACCTCCAAAATCACTAGATCACGTTCCTTATTGCCTATTTTCAGCTATCTTTAGTGCTATATGCTCTTGTATACCTATTTATATTGAGCTGTTTTACACCTACTTTTAGCGATTTTTCTCTTTTCTCCGTTCTACACCTTGAAAAAGCCTTTATATCAAACTGCCGCTACTCCCCCCCAACCCCCCCAAATTTTGTTCAGTTATCTATCCCGCCGGAGGAGCGATTTGCTATCTATCCAACCCCCTGACGGTCAAAATCTAGGAGCCCCCTGTCTCAGTTACCAATTTTCCGCGCAGCTAAAATGGACTTGAATCTACGTCATCATGTCGGCATCATGTGGCGATTGCGCCAGCCCGACGGCAGCCCGGCACAGAATCGAGGACAACCCCCGTTTGTCGGGCATCGCTTCTCGCACGTTCTGCATCTCGGCACCAGGCTAGCCTTTTTTTGGCGTATTTACCCCGGGTAGAGGTTAGTTTGTAGGGCGGGGGTTGTGAACCTGTCGGGGGTTGTGCCCGCTCAGCTATCTATCGATCGCGGAGGCAAAAAATTTCGGCTCAGCTATCTATCTATCTATCCCCCAAATCGCAAGATTTTAGCTTTATTTTGCACCAATTTTCACTCAAAATCGCTAATTTTCGTACCTTTTGTATAGTTTTTTTAAGCTCCAATTTCTAATTAATGTTCCTTATTGCCTATTTTCGGCTATTTTTTGTGGTATATGTACTTAAATACGTATTTTTAGCTGTTTTTTACGCACTTTTAACGAGTTTTTCCCTTTTCTTCATCTATACATTTGAAAAGCCTATACATTTTTCTCCCTTTTCTTCCTTCTATGCCCCGAAAAAGCCTATATATCGAACCACCACAACACCCCCCAAACCCCCCCCCCAACCCCCCCAGAAAAGTTTTCAGCTATCTATCTCTCCGGAGGAGCGATTTGCTACCTATCCAACCCTCGAAGGGTCAAAATTCAAGATACCCCTGGATGGTTTCTATCAAAAAACTCCGTGTTCATGTCCACCCGTCATGCTTATCAACTTTCATGGAATGTTCATGACTTCAAGTCAAGTTGGACATGGAATGGTGCTTTGATAAGGTTATATACCCGGCGAACATGATGCTCTGCTCTCGCACTCATTTATGTCTCACGTTGGCAGCGTGCCAATGATGGTAAAGCATGTGATTTCTGTATAAAAGATGAAAAAATCATTGTTGTGATTAAACCTTTTTTCAACTTTCTGTGTAAATCGCATGCGTAAAAAATCGTTGGCACGCTTCCAGGGAACCACTCGTGCAGGGTGTAAAGTAACTGGAGTACACGAGAAGCTTCATACATTGAGAGTGATGTTCGCACTAGTTGACAAGGAAACCAAATGTCAACTGGTTCCCATCCCTATTTAAAGCTTGCTGACGAGCCGACGAACGACGTTCAAATGTAAAAGTAGTGTTCAAAGGGATTGTGGTATGTGCAATGTAAATACAGGGCTGGCATGAAGTATGTGTGTATACAATAATGCGTAGTGTTACTCGTGAGCAAGCTTTGAATTGGAATGGGAACCAGTTGACATTTGGTGTCGTTGTCAGTTACTGTATCTAGTTTTTGGCCTTTGAAAAGTTTTTCTCATAAAAAGCGTTTTTTAAACACCACCGTATGGGTCCAAATCTAGAAACCCCTGGTGCCAATCCCAGACCCTGGAAACTGTAAAGTTAAGTGTCAAATGTTAAGTACAGTGTCATGCAAAGTGTCAACTGTCATGACAAGTGTTAAGTTAAGTGTCAATTGTCATGACAAGTGTTAAGTAAAGTGTCAATTGTCATGCAAAGTTGAGTAATAAATTTTTTTTGGTTTGTTTTGATTGACATTTTACATGACACTTTACTTAACACTTTACGGGGTCTGGGACTGCCCCTGCTGTAAATACTTTTAAGTACGTAACATAATAACATACTCGACACAATAATACTAATGTTTTGTCACAAAGCACAAAATTTTCAGATAAGCGCGTCGATTAATCACCGCGCTGTACGTCGTCATATTGTGTCAATTCCTAGTGATTTAGACATGTGGACATGTGGAATTTAGTAGAACGAAACTTTAGGCGGCCCGCACACTAGTTGACACATGCGTATCAGTTGTCAACTCAGATTTCGACTACACGTGTCGCACAGTGATCTCCAAATGAACATGTTTGCAATGTTGAGAAGTAAATATTAGGCAAGTGCGTTGGAAGATCACTCTGCGACACGTGGAGCCGAAATTTGGGTTGACAGAGGCCAGTTGACACAAATGTGTCAACCAGTTTTCGGGCCGCCTTTGCGTTCACTTGGTTAGTTTTCATAATTACTAGGGCACTGACATTCTGGTGTGTTCTGTATGGCGGCCCACATGTCAACTGGTGCCAATCCCAGACCATGTAAAGCGTAAAGTTGTGTCAAATGTCATGTCAAATGTCATGCAAAGTGTCGATTGTCATGACAAATGTTAAGTGTGAAGTGATTGTCATGCAAAGTTCAGTAATAAATTTCGTTCTTTCTTGTTTTGATTGACATTTGACATGACATTTGACACTTTACTTTGCATTTTACAGGGTCTGGGAGGGACTGCCACCTGGTCTGTGCCAACTCAAATTTTTGCTACTCGTGTCTGAAGAGTGATACTTCACGGCATTTGGCATGATTGTTGTTTATTTAACATTGTCACGTGTGCATTTGGAGATCGCTTTCGCACATGTGAAGCCTAAATCTGAGTTGACGCAGATCAGTTGACACAAATGTGTCAACAAGTGTGATTCTAGGACTGGCCATGTTAATACGATCACTATCAGTCGCTTTTCTTATTGTTATCTTTCTAAACCTACTAAATAATTTCTAAAGGTACTACAATACATACATTTCTTTGTGTAAACATGTGCATTTGTGTTGATACTTGATGTATTCAGATAAAGTATTTGAAAAACGCCAGTACTTTTGACTCCAAAATTTACAGCGAAATTAGGTATGCCAGACGCAATAATGCGTTTTATATTAACACTCCCCCAGGGCGAGCACCGAGGCACTTACACCGCTACTTAGTTTTCCGCAAGCACTGAATCAATGATTTGGAATGTATTTTTTTTTTGCAAAAAATTCCCTAGTTTGAAACCAGTTTTGTTGCTCCACTTTGGCAAATGCTCGATTCCAATTTGCCAATGATTTATACATTGATCTTTATGATGTATTACCAATTCTAGTATATTCTTGTTATTTCAAATGATATTTTTTTTACTTTTTTGATACTGCTGCTTTTATCAGCATCATGCAAAATGGTGTCAATGCACAATTTTTGTGCCAATTCTATGTTAACAACCCTAGCATGCCTAATTACATAAATTGAAAAAGGTCTTTCTTGTTTACCTAACTAACTTTTTGATTCATCATGAGCAATAGTCCAGTGGTCAAAACCACCCTTTTCTTGGGTGTGGACTGGATGGTTCAATTTGGAAATTTGATGTGCCCCCAGGAACAATGACAGACCTGAAAATTCATCTATATTACATTTAATGAATTTTTATCTATTTATTATATTTTTTTTATTATCTTCTATTTATTATCTATTTTTTTTTATTCATCAAAGAATGTATCGGTTATCAAGTGAACGAAATGGTGCCCTTGTGCCTACACACACTAGTTGACTTCGCAAATTCGCGTCAACTGATTGTCAATTGAATAAAACAAGAAGTT
The DNA here is from genome assembly GCA_964036195.1 of Sphaerolaimus hirsutus. Lineage (NCBI taxonomy): Eukaryota > Metazoa > Nematoda > Chromadorea > Monhysterida > Sphaerolaimidae > Sphaerolaimus > Sphaerolaimus hirsutus. The sequence continues at coordinate 23,647,752 of OZ038459.1, forward strand.
TGTAAAAAGCATCACACTTAAAAGGAACAAGGAAAATGAAGTGTCATGATGTAAAATTAACTATGCTCTATCAGATAGATAAGTTGAAATCACAGTATCACTTAAATTCAGTTGACATTGAGTTGACATGAATTCAGTTGACATCCAGTGTGTGGGGGCCCATTGTGCCTACACACACTAGTTTTCATCGTGGCTTCATGTGAAAACAATCTTTTTCAAATGTAAATTAATGAGCACAGTTGAATGATTTTATTTAATTTTAATTGGAATTAAAGTTAATGAAATTTAAAATTTTAAAAACGAAAACACAGCATGAAGAGTAGGGCAAGAAGAGTTGACTGGATGTGGCCATGTGGCCATTTCAGTTTTCACATCGGTCACGGTGACAACTAGTGTGTGTAGGGCCATTATAGCAAAAACGTGACATGTGTAGGATGCATAAACTCAATGACACCTACAAGATATGGCGCTTGTGTGGTCACAGACAACTGGCGCCTCAAATGGCGCCAGCGCCATGAGACAATACAGTTTGTATACTGATCGAAAAGCGCCAAAAATGGTGACATGACAATCTTAAAAATGTGATGGTCGATTGATTTTTTTTTGTCAGGTTCATTCTTTTATGAAATACCGTGAATATTTATGTATTTAGAGAAGCTGTGAATTTGCATTGTAGTCTTCTTTCACTAGTTCGCAAAGTGTTTTTTTTTCTTTAGGTAGGTGTTGTTTGTCATAAGTTTCATTTTGTTTTAGCGGTTGTTTGATCGCGCTTGGCTGGTGAACGAGCTACCGTATTACCTCGAAATACCCCCATGGGGGTTTATTATATCGCCAGCAAAATTTGAGGGGGGGGGGGGCTTATTCGAGGGGGGGGGGGTTATTATTTCGTAAGGATCGTAGTAAATAGTAGATACGCATTTGCGTACCCAAAACAGGTAATAAATGTGTCCAAACAGGGTATATTTTCACATAAAAACGTAGATAGCTACAAAAACTAGTCTATGTGTAGCTGCAATGCAAATTAACAGTGATAAATACATCATGTACATTGCATACATGCTGTACATCATTCTGGAGGGGGGTATTTCGAGGGGGGTTTATTATTTCCCCAGCCCATTTTGAGGGGGGGGGGGGGTAATTCGAGGGGGTCTATTCAAAGGGGAGGGATGATTCGAGGTAATACGGTATTTCAATTTTTTGTCCAGTTCGGTTTACACGCATCACTTTACTTGCTACCCTACTGCCCCACTTTTCATTCAAAGTATGTCAGTTTACTTGCTATAAAAATGCCACTTTTCAAGCCAAAGTTATGTGTTTTGTGTCAATTTACATGCTGGGTATGATGGTTTACATGCTAATTTATGTGGCATATTTAAATGGCATTTCTGTGGCTTGTAAACCGTAATACTTTGGCACGTACCTCAATTGCTACGCTCTGGGATGAAAAGTGTCACATCAATTTGGCATATAAAACATGCCTCGGGTTTAAAACCGTATGTTTTATCAAGTAAAACGGAGCTATTTAGCTGAAATCAGTGAGCATGTAAACCGTTAGGGACGAAAAGTGAAAGACACTCCTGGTGAACATTACCGATTGTTATTACCGTGATTCCTCGAAATACCCCCCTCTCGAAATACCCCTCCCCCCCAATTGGGCACTATGAATTTATAATCCCCCCCTCGAAATACCCCCTCGTTTACCCCCCCCCCCCCTCAAAATTTCCGCTCTGAAAAAATAAACCCCCTGGGGGGTAATTCGAGGAAATACGGTAGTCACTGCTGATGATATCGCTTATCATCAATGAAGTACATAATATTGAAGACATATACTTCAAACCCTGTGTAACCCTGTGATTTGATGTCGATAGTTCTTCAGTACCGTTCCATTATTTTTATAATGTCAGTTTGTGCGATATCACATTGGAAGCGGGGGCTCGAATGTTGGGTTACCCTCCAAATCTGCCAGCTATCTATCTATCCATCCCGGAAGCCGCTCAGCTTTCTACCTGTTCCGGAGGCAAAGTTATTGGCTACTATCCCCTGACCCCCCCCCCCCCCCTCCCGATCAAATTATCACATAACAAAAAACTCGCTTTTACCGCTTGTACTCGCTTTTACCTATACTTTTTGAAAGTACTCGAGTACAGAAAACGTATTTTATATGGGTATTGTTATAGGATTTTTCAAGGGATAGATGGGAGAAAAAAGCGAAAAATAGGGAAAAATTCTAAAATAGCTTAAAATGGCAAATAACACCTGAACTAGTGTATTTGAAGGTTCAAGTGGTCAAAAAGGTAAGTATTAGTGATTTTGAGTGAAAATTGGGGCAAAATTCCTCAAAAATACTCACTTTAACGTTTTCTGGGCGGAAAGGTATTTTACTCATGAGTAAATGTAAAAAAATTTACTTTACGTTTTCTGTACTCACGGTGTGAGTAAAAAATAAGTACTTTACGTTTATGAATACTTTGAAAAAAGTTCAGTACTTTGAACAACTCTGGTTGGAAGCTTAACGTTGGAGAAACAATTTTAAGTTTATTCATTGTGTATATGAATATGTGTATATGAATAATTATATATTTACATCACTCGTTCTTTCAGTCACAAGAGCGCAAACCATCCGCATGCCATTAACGCTAAATACCGTATTTCCTCGAAATCCCCCCCCCCAATTTACTGTATAGAGAACGTAATCCGGTTTGTGATCCGGGAAACGCAGAACACGTTAAAAACAATGACTGTATATTAGCCCCCCACACTCTAGTTGACATCGACACCAAATGTCAATTCGTTCCGTTCCCAATTCAAAGCTTGCGTTTTAACGTCGTTCGTCGGCTCGTCAGCAAGCTTTGAATCGGGATCGGCACCAGTTGGCATTTGGTGTCGATGTCAACTAGCGTGTGTGGGCCGTTAGAACCGGTTATATACTGTCTACGTCAAGGACGTACGCAGGGGGGGGGGGGTGGAGGGCGCGGCCGCCCCCCCCCCCCGTTACCGGGACGGTCATAATTTTTTTCTCCAGGAATGGCACTTTTGTAAAGCGATTTTGTAGGTGCAATTGAAAAATGTTTGCCCCCCCCCCGTTCCGGGCCGATCCAAACAGCATTATAAAAGTGCCCAACGTGTTCATAGTAGCTATATAAAGGTCTTAATAGATACCTATATAGTATACGTTGGCGCCAGCGCAAACGCCAATACTGCCATGGCGCTGGCGCCTACAAATGGCGCCAGCGCCATGGCTCCATTCCTTTAGTATAGGGCCAAATTTTAGGGGGGGGGCGCCGCCCCCCCCCCGTTCGCCGGGCTCCGTATACAATCGAACCCCCCGGCTCAAAAATCCTGCGTACGTCCCTGGTCTACGTACATATAAACACCTTCCCACCCAAGTCCGGCTTCCCACCCAAGTCCCACTTGATTTGTTATACTGTGGTCTGGAAAAGGGGTGCCAGGTAGGGTGTCAAATTTCCGTTTTCCGTTTCCGTTTTCCGCAGGCAAATTTTTTCCGTTTTCCAGCTGCTGAAATTTTTTTTCCGTTTTCCGGCAACTTTTTTTTCCGTTTCCGTTTTCCTGGCTCATTTTCCGTTTTCCGGCTAAATTTTCAGTTTTTCCGCCCTTTTTCTGTTTTCCGCCTCAATTTCCAGTTTTTCTGCTTTTTTCCATTTTCCGCCTCAATTTTCCATTTTTCTGCCTCATTTTACCTTTTTCTGGCTCAACTGTCTGTTTTCTGATCAGCCAAACTGGTAAAAATTCATGCAGATTGTCAATGATGTAAAAAAATTCTGTTTCCAGCAAAATTACTGCAAATTTTTTCCACTTCCAGCAAAATTGCAGCAAATTTCATCCATTTTCCGGCAAAATTTCAGCAAGTTTTTCCATTTCCGTGCAAATTTGATTTTTCCGTTTCCGTTTTTCCGGCCTCTTTTTCCGTTTTCCGGCCGCTGAAATTTTTTTCCGTTTCCGTTTTCCGCCAAGCACAAATTTTTTTCCGTTCCGTTTTCCGGCTGCTGAAAAAAATTTTCCGTTTCCGTTTCCGTTTTCCGTAAAAAAATTTTTTTGACACCCTAGTGCCAGGTGCCTATTGTCCCACAGGAAAAGGGCACCATGGTGTGGCACTCTTTGGCACCCCCAAATGGCACCAGCACCATTTCATCGCTCCCAGTAAGCAGCAGATAAAAAAATTATAAATTTGCTAATTTTAAAATTCACTTTTTGCGTTGATTTTTTTACACACTTGACACGCTGGTTTAGGATGTTTTATAGAGAGGGTTTAAGGTTCAAAGTTGTGTAAAAACATTACCTCTAAAATGCCTCCCTTAGAAAATTTACTGGGGGGAATTTAAAATTGTAAATTTTGACAATTTATGTTCCTGTGATGACATCATTATGATGTCATAAAATTCACTCCAAGTAAATTTTTTAATGGAGGCACTTTAGAGGTAATGTTTTTTTACACAATTTTGAACCTTACCCTCCTCTATAAAACATCCTAAACCAGCGTGTCAAGTGTGTAAAAAATTAAACCAAAAAGTGAATTTTAAAATTTGCAAATTTATAAATTTTTTTATCTGCTGCTTACTGGGAGGCCGCAAGATTAACAATTGAACGGTGCTGGTGCCATTTGGGGGTGCCAAAGGGTGCCACACCATGGTGACTTTTTCCTGTGGTGCAATCAGTGCCTGGCACCCCTTTTCCAGACCACAGTATAACAAATCAAGTGGGGGCCGGAACTGGGTGGGACAGTAAAAACGCCACAAATTTTTTTGACATAGGGCAACCCACCCTGTAGTGAGTAGTTTATAATTTGACTTTATTTTCACTTCACTTTATTTTTAACTTTACCTCTTAATCTTTACCTTACTCTTCAATTGTCACATTTCCAAGAAGGTTTCCTCTTTTATTGGAGGAAGTTACAATTTGTATTCTGACATCAGAAATGTAATATTCAAATTGTGCCGATCATTTGAAGTGTTTAATCGTGAAAATTGGGCCTGAAATGGCCGAGTTGTTGCTTATTTTTAAAAATGCTGCTTTTGTGCTCAATTGAGAGAACGTGGTGCGGCTTATGCTCGTTTGGGCACAATATATAGGTTGCTTTTAAAACACAGCTTTGTGCTTTTTTTATATTTATGTTTCTCATTTAATAAGTTGCCGATGGACAAAAATATCACACTTTGAAAGATTTAACAGTTTATAAACACTATACCATATTTCCTTGAATAACTCTGTTGGCAATAAATGTTTCATAATACGTAGACAAAGTAAGTATTCCTTATTTATTCAGTCATTTATTCATGAAGAACGATTAAATACTAGTAAAGTACATTTTCCTGGAAAACAAGTAAAGGTCACTATTGTTGAGATATTTCTACAGAATTATCACTCAAAATCACTAATTTAGTCTCATTTCTGTCAATTTTCGCGTCCAAATTCACTAGTTCATGTGTTTCTGCCTATTTTCAGCTTTACTTGACATTTGCAGAAAATGCCATCTTTCCCAATTTGAAGTGAATGATTTATATTATGTTTCTCAACCAGGGTTAGTTTTAGTAAAATTCTTTTTACTAAAATTGTATTTTTTTTAAATTAAAATTGTATTTTATTTTATTCTTCAATTTTCCATTTTATTTTTATTCTATTCTTCAATTTTTCATTTTATTTTCATTTTATTTTTATTTTTTATTTTAGTTTGTGACCAGTATTGATTTAAGTAAAATTCTTTTTATTAAGATTGTATTTTATTTTTATTAAAATTGTATTTTATTTTTATTAAAATTGTATTTTATTTTAATTTTATTCTTCAATTTTACATTTTATTTTTATTTTATTTGTTAATTTTCTATTTTATTTTTATTTTATTTTTATTTTTTTCTGAGATTTTGCCAACCCTGTTCTCAACATTTTTAGCCACTTCATTACATGTTACACGCGAAATGTGAGAGTGCACAAAATGTGACACTTCCAAATTCATACTTTAACTGTTTTATTTGTTGCTTATTTTCAGCTATTCTTGACATTTGCACAAAATGCTTTTTTTTACACTTTGATGACCTATGACTCGCTTACAGTACGTATTAAAAGTGAATTAGTGAAGTTAATTAAATGTGAGAGTGAGCAAAATTGTAAATGTGAGAGTGAGCAAAATTGTAAATGTGAGAGTGCGCAAAGCTGCAAATGTGAGAGTGCGCGAAACTGCAAATGTGAGAGTGAGCAAAATGGTAAATGTGAGAGTGAGCAAAATTGTAAATGTGAGAGTGAGCAAAATTGTAAATGTGAGAGTGCGCGAAGCTGCAAATGTGAGAGTGCGCGAAACTGCAAATGTGAGAGTGAGCAAAATTGTAAATGTGAGAGTGCGCGAAGCTGCAAATGTGAGAGTGCGCGAAACTGCAAATGTGAGAGTGAGCAAAATTGTAAATGTGAGAGTGCGCGAAGCTGCAAATGTGAGAGTGCGCGAAACTGCAAATGTGAGAGTGAGCAAAATGGTAAATGTGAGAGTGAGCAAAATGGTAAATGTGAGAGTGAGCAAAATGGTAAATGTGAGAGTGCGCGAAACTGCAAATGTGAGAGTGAGCAAAATGGTAAATGTGAGAGTGAGCAAAATTGTAAATGTGAGAGTGCGCGAAGCTGCAAATGTGAGAGTGCGCGAAACTGCAAATGTGAGAGTGAGCAAAATTGTAAATGTGAGAGTGCGCGAAGCTGCAAATGTGAGAGTGAGCAAAATTGTAAATGTGAGAGTGCACGAAGCTGCAAATGTGAGAGTGCGCGAAGCTGCAAATGTGAGAGTGAGCAAAATGGTAAATGTGAGAGTGAGCAAAATTGTAAATGTGAGAGTGCGCGAAGCTGCAAATGTGAGAGTGAGCAAAACTGCAAATGTGCAAAGTTGACATCGACACCAAATGTCAACTGGTGCCGATCCCGATTCAAAGCTTGCTGACGAGTGGACAAACGACATTCAAACGCAATCTTTGAATTTGGAACGGAACCAGTTGACATTTGGTGTCGATGTCAACTAGCGTGTGTAGGGCCATAGCTCCCCGCACTGGATTCACAGGTAGATGGTGTTCCTGGATTGGATGTGCCGGCGGCACACGTGGCAGATGTGCATGCGCCGGGCACATGTGAATTAGTGAAGTTAATTAAATGTGAGAGTGAGCAAAATTGTAAATGTGAGAGTGAGCAAAATTGTAAATGTGAGAGTGAGCAAAATTGTAAATGTGAGAGTGCGCGAAGCTGCAAATGTGAGAGTGTGTGAAACTGCAAATGTGAGAGTGAGCAAAATGGTAAATGTGAGAGTGAGCAAAATTGTAAATGTGAGAGTGAGCAAAATTGTAAATGTGAGAGTGCGCGAAGCTGCAAATGTGAGAGTGTGTGAAACTGCAAATGTGAGAGTGAGCAAAATGGTAAATGTGAGAGTGAGCAAAATGGTAAATGTGAGAGTGAGCAAAATGGTAAATGTGAGAGTGAGCAAAGTGATAAATGTGAGAGTGAGCAAAATGGTAAATGTGAGAATGAGCAAAATTGTAAATGTGAGAGAGAGTGATCAAAATAGAAAGTAAATTGTAAATGTGAGAGTGTGCAAAGCTGCAAATGTGAGAGTGAGCAAAATGGTAAATGTGAGAGTGAGGAAAATAGTAAATTGTAAATGTGAGAGTGGGCGAAGCTGCAAATGTGAGAGTGCGCAAAACTGCAAATGTGAGAGTGAGCAAAATGGTAAATGTGAGAGTGAGCAAAAAGTAAATGTGATAGTTAGCAAAAGCAACTAACGTGCACCGGCTATAGCTCCCCGCACTGGATTTACATGTAGATGGTGTTCCTGGATTGGATGTGCCGGCGGCACACGTGGCAGACGTGGATGCGCCGGGCACATGTGTCACATGCGGTGTGGCTGCACTGGAACATGACCCTGATCGGCTCGTCCATGCAGATGGCGCACTCGATGCTGGGCGTCTGATTTGGGCATCAAAAGAAATCAACGTGCTAAATCAACCAATTTACAGTTGGCGCTTTTTCAAAATATAAATGAGTTAAATATTGCAAAATTAGTAAAAACTTTGTAGAAATAGGGGATACATTTATAGAATTCATCGTTTGACATGACATATTTAGGTATTTACATATTTCAGTATTGAGGTGTTGTCATTGTCGACATGAGAATATATTTGTCATTTTTTGTACGTTGATTGCATTTTTGAGTGCGAGATTATTGAAGAGTTGTTAAAAGTATCAAACTTTTTTCAAAGTATACGTAAACATAAAGTATTTATTTAGGTATTTATCCCTCGAGAATACGTCCATATTATTATACAGCATGTTATTACATTTGCACAAAATGCTCATTTTTAGTTTCATGACAAAAATTTCATTTACAGTATTGTTTCTTGACATTTTGTCTGAAATTGAATGGTTTTTAATAACCAAAAGCAGGTTCACTGGTGACTCTGGTGCAGAGTTGTTAAAAGTATCAAACTTTTTCTAAGTATACATAAACATAAAGTATTTATTTATTACTCAGCCCTGAGTACAGAAAATGTTAAGTAAAATTTTATACTTTTACTCATGAGTAAATGTGAGTAAAATACTTTTTGAACTGGAGAAATGGAGAATCTGATACTGTGTGAAATGAAGAATCTGAGACTGTAAGAAATGAAGAATCTGAGACTGCGTGAAATGGAGAATCTGAGACTGTGCGAAATGGAGAATCTGAGACTGTGCTAAAATGAAGAATCTGAGACTGTAAGAAATGAAGAATCTGAGACTGTGTGAAATGGAGAATCTGAGACTGTGCGAAATAGAGAATCTGAGACTGTGCGAAATGGAGAATCTGATACTGTGCTAAAAGGAAGAATCTGAGACTGTGTGAAATGAAGAATCTGAGACTGTAAGAAATGAAGAATCTGAGACTGTGTGAAATGGAGAATCTGAGACTGTGCGAAATGGAGAATCTGAGACTGTGCTAAAAGGAAGAATCTGAGACTGTGCGAAATGAAGAATCTGAGACTGTGCAAAATGAAGAATCTGAGACTGTGCAAAATGGAGAATCTGAGACTGTGCAAAATGGAGAATCTGATACTGTAAGAAATGAAGAATCTGTGACCGTGTGAAATGGAGAATCTGAGACTGTGCGAAATGGAGAATCTGAGACTGTGCCAAAAGAAAGAATCTAAGACTGTGGGAAATGAAGAATCTGAGACTGTGTGAAATGAAGAATCTGAGACTGTGCAAAATGAAGAATCTGAAGCTGTGCAAAATGGAGCATCTGACACTGTGAAGTGTGAGGATCTGAGACTGCGTGAAATGAAGAATCTGAGACAGTGCTAAAAGGAAGAATCTGAGACTGTGTGAAATGAAGAGTCTGAGACTGTAAGAAATGAAGAATCTGAGACTGTGAAGTAGGGCTCAAACTCGACTCGACTTGACTCGACTCGACTGGACTCATGACTCGAGGGTAAAACAGGATACCAACTTGACTCGTCTGACTCGACTGGAAAAATTTGGCCCAAACTTGACACTCTAGGTTTTTGCCTGACTTGACTCAAAATTTTGGCAAATTTTGAGTCAGGGTTATCTCAGACTGCGTGAAATGGAGAATCTGAGACTGTGCGAAATGGAGAATCTGAGACTGTGCTAAAATGGAGAATCTGAGACTGTGCAAAATGGAGAATCTGAGACTGTGCTAAAATGAAGAATCTGAGACTGTAAGAAATGAAGAATCTGAGACTGTGTGAAATGGAGAATCTGAGACTGTGCGAAATAGAGAATCTGAGACTGTGCGAAATGGAGAATCTGATACTGTGCTAAAAGGAAGAATCTGAGACTGTGTGAAATGAAGAATCTGAGACTGTAAGAAATGAAGAATCTGAGACTGTGTGAAATGGAGAATCTGAGACTGTGCGAAATGGAGAATCTGAGACTGTGCTAAAAGGAAGAATCTGAGACTGTGCGAAATGAAGAATCTGAGACTGTGCAAAATGAAGAATCTGAGACTGTGCAAAATGGAGAATCTGAGACTGTGCACAGAGGGCTGTAGCTGACAGAGAGTGGATTTGAAAACCAAGTATTAGGATACTTGGTAGCGTGTAGGGGCTTTGCGGAGCTCCCATCAAATATACACGCTGTGCCTGCTCGGTACCATCAGATCAGACAGCACAAAAGTGCCAGAATTCTGCATTGCACAGGCGCAATTGCAGAGCAGTGTACAGAAACACTGCCCAGAATCAGAAAGTGCACCAGAGTGCACAGAAACGTGTCACAGGTGACACGGCAAGCGCAGCACTGCGCACAGCGGCACAGGAGCCGCTCAGGAAAGCAAGTGGCCGGCGTGGTCACAAGGCACACAGGCGTGCCAGAAAGAGCGCCAGAGCGCTCAGAAAGAGTGTGTACGGACCCTCTTTGGGCGCACACTGCTGGGCAAAGAACTTGTTTATTGTCCAGGTGGATTTGACCGGTGTGTTTAAGTCAACGCGTGTAAACAATCACGTCAGGGGCTTTAGGAACACACCTGGTGCCAGTGCAGTAAAGGTCAACGCGTGAGAACACGTCAGGGGCCTGTAGGACTGCATTGGTATTGTGCGTGGCACAACAAATCCGTGGTGCACAGAGCACTACACAGAAAGACGCAGAGAAGCGTCCCAAGCGTCACAGGCGACGCACTATAAAGAGAAACAGTGAAGGAAAATTCATCAGCAAAAATGGTTTCACCAACGGGTCACATCAGAAAGACCCTGGGGCCAGCAAAGCACAGGGTGGAAAGTAGATTGGCAAGAGAATTTGCCAAATATGACCTGGAACTATTTGCGGAAGCATCAAAGGATGATAAGAGAACAGAGATGAGAAGAGTGATTGCATCTGTCAAACAGGAGGGTGCAAAATTGGAAAGTGCAATGAATGCAGTGAAAACTCAATTCGACGCATGGAGGGATATTGTCAAGGACATTGACGAACCCGACCAGATGGAACAAGAACAGAAGATATACCAAGACTCATATGAGGAATATGCAAATATGTCAGACTTGGTGACACAGAAAGTAGTAGCCATGAATGTATACATCGAAGAGTTGCAAGACATGATCCAGCAACAGAGCGGAAATACTATGTATGAAGTCAATACAGCATTCATACAGCAGATGGCTGCCCAGATGGCTCTGACAGCTCAGGGAGCTGCTCCGGGGGCCAGTTCGACTAATGCAACCACAGCAAAGAGCGTCAAATTGCAGAAACTGGAAGTGGAACAGTTTACTGGGGAAATTGTCAAATTTCGATCATGGTGGCAAATGTTCGAATCCCACATCCACAATCGGACAGATTTGGAGGACATTTCCAAGTTTTCATACTTGAGGAGCTTGCTGAAAGGCTCAGCATTTGGCATGATCAGTGGATTGAGTGTGACCGCAGAGAACTATGCACCCGCAATTGCAATGCTCAAAAAGAGATATGACCAGCCAGTTGTGGTCAGAAACACGCTGATGAGTAATATCATGAAGTTGCGACAGGCCAGGAATACCTGTCAGGATATGAGAATTTTGTTTGATGCAATTGAAAGGCTGCTCCAGCAGTTGGAGTCACTGGGTGAATCAGTGGAGCATCCAATGCTGTTGAGCCAGCTGCAACAGAAAGTACCACCCGAGGTTCTCAGAGAAATCCAGAAGGAACAGGGAACTGAGGAAGCCTTGACGGTGGAAAAATTCAGAGAGCTGTTTGGCAAGCAGCTAGCGCTCAGTGAGGCTGTACAGCACGCACAGCAAACTGAGGCACCAGTTCAGCAATCGCGCCAGGGATTCGGGAATAATCCTCGCGCACAGCAATTCAATAATCGGTTTCAAGGCAATGGGAACGATGAAGCCACCGAAGTCAGCGTCTTCTACCACCGAATCCGGCTGCTTCAAGACCGTAGTGAGAAACGGCCTTTAGAGTGGTTGATTTCCCGTTGTTGCCGAACGTCCACTTGTCGACAGCCAAGTTGAGTTTATTTTGTAGTTGCGTGTTGAAAGGGGGTTCGAATTGTTTCAGGTACTTTATTTCGATCAGATACAGCGTGTTACAAAAGCGCAAAGCCTAGCGAGCTTCCTAGTCGAAGTTTCTATCGCTAGCTTATTTTGTTCACTTGGGGTGGGTCCGCAGACTGAAGTAAAAACTCTCAAAGTAGCTAAGACACGGAAATCACGTATAGAAAAACAGCTACAGTAATTTCCTAATACAAATGCACAAATAAGACATAAATGCAACAAATAAACACATCTAGCCGAAACAGTTGCCTTATACTGCGCGTGCATACATTCAAATAATTATGGTAAAGAAATACCAGGTACAAATTGGGCTAATGGAAAAACTATTAATCTTGAGGCGCGAAGTCGGCAAACTCGGCCGATTTACTAATTTGCTTCAATTTGTCAGAAAACATTGACGCACATTGGAACTAATAAATTAGGGTTTGAAACTGTAAATAGTAGTGCAAATGTTCCTAGTGACGTAAATAGAATAAGGTATATTCAACATGATAATAATAATCACTTCCTGGAAACGTATGTTGAATAGTCTAGCAAATTGGGACTTATTTGAGGTAAATGGGTATTGTAATTGAGCAGAGTTTATAATATATTCAATTGAGCAAGGTATTATAATTATTAAGTAAATATAAATAGTTGTGAACAGGGTTATGACAATTATACCTATGCGAAGGGCTTTGTAAAGTAAATGCTAGTTGCCCGCAGGGCACCATTTCTCTATTAGGACGCTGGCCTAGATAATTACGCAGCACGTAAATATTTACAAGATTTGACTTTTGTAAACTGCAAGTAAACTATGCAAATGTATGTATAATCATGATCAGAAAATTACGGCGAGTTGAATGAGCCTAATTTTATATTAATACACCTAATAATAACATATTTGACCTTTTAACCTAAACATTCCACATAAACCTATCAATAACTTATAGAGCACTTTCCTAATCGAATATCTACAAAAGCCCTGCTGATCATCAACAGGCCTTGGCAGAAGTTTGGCTGATGCTCTGCAGCCATCAATGTACCAAAGCTAAGGTACTCCTGTCTTCAACTTGGGAGCGGTGCTACGCTCACGCCCGGCAGGACACTGGCGTTCTGACAAGCCTGTCAGGACCCCAGGCAGCTTTCACCAGCACTCTGACAAGGTGTCAGATGTTGGGCGGCACCGGCATTTGACTAGGTGTCACTTGTCGGACGGTGGACAACTCTCGAAAGGTTTCTGGCAGCACTTGGCCAGGAAGGCTACAGTGTAGGAATGCAACAGTGTCGGTGGTTGGCGCGTCGTCAGCGTCAACTTGGCTGCGACGCACCGCAGCAAGCAGCAAAAGGCGTGGGGATCACGTCCACAAGGCACAGATGTGCCACAGCAAATTGGTACACGTCAGAGGTGATGCGAGGCCATGCCAGATTCGTGTATCCAGAATCAATTGGATTGTGTTATCCAGAATCAATTGGATTGTGTTATCCAGAATCAATTGGATTGTGCAGTGCATTGAGCAGCACTTCCAAACACAGAATGATACCGACACCAATTTCATTATCTCACCACCACCCCCAACAACTTCTTCTGCCCGGAGTGTGCTGACCGTACATAAATTACACCTAATTTGTCAATGTTTAGAAAATTAGGTGGATTAAGTTTCTGAAGGTTCCTGGGGGCTATTAAGTTTTCCGAAGGTTTATTAAGATTATTCAGGTTCAAAATGTCAATTATGTTGAAATAAGGTTTATGAATTCGATATTATGCTCATTCAACTCGCAATTTTCCGCTGATACAGGAAATATATACTTTTCTAGGTATAAGTATCTTATAATAAAACTTGGTGAATAGGAATGTGTCAAACTCTATTTACAATTACCAGCGCTATTTGGTAGCTTCAATATGCATCTGCAAAATCCAACAATTGTTAAAGCTAGACAGCTGCACTGAAACTTTGACTGTGCCTGCTTTAGGCTTCTTATGAACTCAAATTGTACTATGTATGTACCTACAGTATTTATATGTATTTAAATGCATCTGAGTATCTGAATGCAACATATGTTCTTCAACTTTTTCCCTATAGTATATGTGAAACATTACTGTAGGCTGTTTACTAATACAATATTCTGTGATGTCCCCACTTTTGGGAGTTTTAGTCAGTCTACAACTTAGGAGTTTGGCTGTAGTACTCACCACTGGACAATTTCTGATTATATTTACCTGATCTGACCTGCAATCTACAATAAAGCAACTGAAACAACCTTGGAAACCCCCCTTTTTCACGCAAACTCACCTGACTGCCGTGGCTATCTAAATCTACAGTCTGCACTGTCGCATAGTGTAAATCAACCACTCAATTAGCTATCACTCATTACGGTCAACTGAATGACATCAGTTTGGTGGCATTCACGACAGACTGTGCCAAAAGAAAGAATCTAAGACTGTGGGAAATGAAGAATCTGAGACTGTGTGAAATGAAGAATCTGAGACTGTGCAAAATGAAGAATCTGAAGCTGTGAAAAATGGAGCATCTGACACTGTGAAGTGTGAGGATCTGAGACTGCGTGAAATGAAGAATCTGAGACAGTGCTAAAAGGAAGAATCTGAGACTGTGTGAAATGAAGAGTCTGAGACTGTAAGAAATGAAGAATCTGAGACTGTGAAGTAGGGCTCAAACTCGACTCGACTTGACTCGACTCGACTGGACTCATGACTCGAGGGTAAAACAGGATACCAACTTGACTCGTCTGACTCGACTGGAAAAATTTGGCCCAAACTTGACACTCTAGGTTTTTGCCTGACTTGACTCAAAATTTTGGCAAATTTTGAGTCAGGGTTATCTCAGACTGCGTGAAATGGAGAATCTGAGACTGTGCGAAATGGAGAATCTGAGACTGTGCTAAAATGGAGAATCTGAGACTGCGTGAAATGGAGAATCTGAGACTGTGCGAAATGGAGAATCTGAGACTGTGCTAAAATGAAGAATCTGAGACTGTGTGAAATGGAGAATCTGAGACTGTGCGAAATAGAGAATCTGAGACTGTGCGAAATGGATAATCTGATACTGTGCTAAAATGGAGAATCTGAGACTGTGCAAAATGGAGAATCTGAGACTGTGCAAAATGGAGAATCTGAGACTGTGCAAAATGGAGAATCTGAGACTGTGTAAAATGGAGAATCTGAGAGAAATGGAGACTGTGCTAACTTATGTATTTTAGTTACTTAAGTATTTTTAGCCACTTTTAAAGTTTTTTTTGTTGTAAAAATATTGCATTTATGTTATTTATGTGGTTTTATTACATGTTACATGTGAAATGTGAGAGTGCTCAAAACGTGACACTTCCAAATTCATACTTCATCTGTCTTTTTTTGCTTATTTTCAGCTATTCTGGACATTTGCACAAAATGCTAATTTTCACACTTTGATGACCTATGACTGATGTACAGTAGGTATTAAAAGTGAATTTGTGAAGTGAAGTGTATTAAATGTGAGAGTGAGCAAAGCTGCAAATGTGAGAGTGAGCAAAATGGTAAATGTGAGAATGAGCAAAATGGTAAACATAGGGGGGAGTTGTTTGAGGAAAGGGGGCAAAATGGTAAATGTGAGAGTGATCAAGATGGTTAATGTGAGAGTGAGTGAAATGTAAGAAGCTTGATTTGTGACATGTAACATTAGCAGAAAATGTTAACTTTCCCAATTTGAAGTGAATTATTTATATTATGTTTCTCATTTTGCGCCACTTTTAAAGGGTTTTTTTGTAAAAATATTGAAGTGCTGTTATTAAATGTTACGCGCATCATGTGAGAGTGCACAAAACATGACACTTCCAAATTCATACTTCATCTGTTTTTTATGCTTATTTTCAGCTATTCTTGACATTTGCACAAAATGCTAATTTTCACACTTTGATGACCTATGACTCACTTACAGTAGGTATTAAAAGTGAATTTGTGAAGTTAAGTGAATTAGTGAAGTTAATTAAATGTGAGAGTGCTCGAAGCTGCAAATGTGAGAGTGAGGACAATGGTAAACATATGGGGTAGTTGTGTGAGGGAAGGGGGCAAAATGGTAAATGTGAGAGTGAGCAAAATGGTAAACATGGAGGTAATTGTGTGAGGGAAGGGGGTCAAATGGTAAATGTGAGAGTGAGCACTTAAATCTTGAATGTGAGAGTGAGTGAAATGTAAGAAGCTTGTTTTGTGAATGTTTGAGTGCGCAAAATGTACAAAACGACAATAATAAACATACAGTGCGCGAAATGTCATCAGGGGGCAGTCCCAAGCCCTATAAAGTGTAAAGTGTCAAATGTAAAGTCAAATGCAAAGTCAAATGTCAAATGTAAAGTAAAGTGTCAATTGTGTATCCAAATCTTATTTTTCATATCCAGATCTAATGTTTTTGTATCCAAATCTTATGTCGAAAAGTAATATTTGGATACAAAAACATTATATTTAGATATGAAAAAAAAGAAGATTTGGATACACAATTGACACTTGACCTTACACTTTACTTAGCATTTGACACTTGACTTGACATTTATCTGTCAACTGTAGTTAACGGTCACCTCATTTCTAGAAAACACAAATGCATTCAAAGCTTATTTATGAGTTTTTGAAGTTTTAAGTGCAAACATGTGTATGCATTCGCAATAGTGATTTTTGATGTTTTCATAAAAACATGATGTAAATATGATGTTTTAGAAGAAATCGCATCATTTATGCATCATTTTTATGCTTACTTACATATGCACAAAATGGTAAATGTGAGAGTAAGCCAAATAATAATATAAATGTGAGAGTGAGCAAAATGGTAAATGTGAAAGTGAGCAAAACGGTCAATGTGAGAGTGAGCAAGATGGTAAATGTGAGAGTGATCAAAATGGTAAATGTGACAGTGAGCAAAATGGTAAATGTGACAGTGAGCAAGATGTGATGTGATGACTTGAGTGAGTGAGTAAAAAATAAAAACTGATGATAACTTGTGATGCTTCTGATGTTTGCGTGTGCGTGTGCATGTGGGTGTGAACATGTGAAGCTTTACATATTTTATGCTGTCTCACTACTTTACAAACACAACACATTCTTCATGAGGATAGTCGTATGTATACTTGATTTGTTCCAGAATAAGTGACACAGTTCATTGTTATAGTTGTATGAGAGCGGAGTTTTACACATCAATACATGAATGCATCAAACATTTAAGTGTCAAGTGTAAAGTCAAGTGTCAAAATATCACACAAATGTTATTTAAAACAGAACTTTCAATAATTTCTCATATTTTGTCACATCGGCGCCACACCCACTGAATGTCAACTGGATCATCGCTTTTGGTGCTTGGTGCTATTTTTGACAGGCGCCAGGAACAAAATGCCTGGCGCTGGCGCTTGGTGCTTGGTGCTAGCGCCATGGCGCTTCTAGCGCTTGGCGCTATTTTGCTCTGGTGCCATTGGTGCTTGGCGCTAGAGGTCAGAAAAGCGCCATGGCGCTTTTGGCGCTTGGCACCAAAGTTATGGCGCTTTTCACATCACTAGTCCGATGACACCCGATGTCAACTCAGCCTACTGGGGGCAGTCCCAAGCCCTGTAAAGCGTAAAGTAAAGTGTCAAATGTAAAGTCAACTACTGCAAAGTAAAGTGTCAATCAAAACAAAAAAGAAAATATGTTATTACTGAACTTTGCAATTGACAGTTTACTTTGCAGTTGACTTTACATTTGACACTTTACTTTACACTTTACAGGGCTTGGGACTGCCACCTAGTTTCCATGAAGGTTTTAGTTTATAGGTTAATTTTAAGCTGGTTCCGGATTCCCTGGTCCCGACCCAAAAACCTGGTCCCGTTTGAAACCTAGGGTAAATGAATGTACTTTTGGCCACTGGCCCATTGACTGGCGATTTGCAAAGTTGTAAATATATCACACAAAGCGCTTTTCATATGGTAGGTAGTTTGCAGGTGCCAAAGCAGAAAGGATGACGACCACATAAATACCTACAAATTAACTTATAATCCCAGTATACTCATATAGTTTCCATTTGAATGTCCTTCTTTGGCTCGTCAGCAAACTTTGAATTGGGATCGGAACTAGTTGACATTTGATGTCATTGTCAACTACCTGGTAGTGTGTGTAGGGCAAATTTTATGTTATGCAAAATACTTAAATACATGATAAGCGAAACAAATTGTCTTGGTTTTGACTTTAGTTTTTGAATCTATTTCAATTTTTGTATTTATTTGTATTAACTTGTTTTTGAATGATCCATATGCATTCGCGTCTGATTGTTCATTTGTATAGTCCCCAGACCGTCTGTACAGTGAAATCTACTACCGTATTTCCTCAAAATACTCCCGGTCTGAGCAAGCTTATGGAAAAATACCCCCCCCCCCTCAAAATACATACGTGTGTAGATGTCATAAACCATGTTCTCACGTAACGTTCTCACGTATTATGATAAAACAGCAATGATTTTTTCCAACTTTTTATGAAAATCACATGCTTAAAAAAAGTTGGCACCCTTCCAGCGGCAACCACGCGTGCAGGGTGTAAAGTAAATGGAGTATACTAGTTTGCGTAGGTCCGTTGCATTAAAAAATCATAGTTTCCGTTAACGCACTGGTAGCAAAAAAGAAATTTCCATAGCTATTTTCATTTCTCCCATTTAATTTATTGTTACGCCCCCTCTGTTGTGCTCGTATTTACATCCTTCCATTTTCATTTTCCCACAACAGAACTGCGCCACAGCGCGCCAGATGTTTTTTTGGCTGCCGCGCGGCTGGCGTCAACAAATCTGGGCCGACCTCCGTGCGCCTGAACGGCCGCCCCGCCCCAGCGCGTTAGTCATCCTTATCACGTGTGTGAGCGTCCGCTTTTTTTTGCTTTTTTCACACACTGGGTGGCGCGGTGGGGTATTTTCTGTGCTGTTACAACCGGGTGCCAGTCCCAAGCCCTGTAAAGTTTTGTCAAATGTTGTACAAATTTGTCAATTGTCATGCAAAGCTCAGTAATAAAAGCTTTTCTTTTTTGTTTCGATTGACGTTTTACAATTTGACACTCGACTTTACAGGGCTCAGGACTGCCCCATGATGCCAGTCTCGCCCTCTGCAGAGTGAAATGTCATACAAATTTGTAAATTGTAATGTCAAGTGTCAAAATTTCCGTAATATGTTCTTTTCGTTTTTTTTATATATATTTTTATTGGCATTTTACATGACAATTGACTTTACAGGGATGGGGTGCTGGACATAGTTGTTAAAATGTATTTACTTTTACTCAATAAATACGTATACTTGAGTACAGAGTAAATACATTTACGTTTCCTCTGAAAAAAGTTCTGGTACTCGCTTTTACGTATACTTTTTAAAAGTACTAGAGTACAGAAAACGTATTTCAGATTGTCTTTTATATAGGTTTTTAAAAGCATAAAAGGGAAAAAAAGGAAGAAAATGTGCAAAAAATATGGGAAACTAGTTGAAAATGTGTATAGAACCAAATATATAGTCAAAAATTGCATAAAACAGGCAAAATCTTATGAAAATCAGTGATTTTGAGCGACATTTCTTGGAAATTTAGGTGACATTTCGCAAAAGTACTCACATTTACATTTTCTGCAGGGAAAGTACGTTTACTCATGTTTACTCATGAGTAAAAATAAAAAAATTTACTTTACGTTTTCTGTACTAGGGGGTGAGTAAAAAATAAATACTTTACTCGAAGCACTAGCACTGTCAGTTTTGTCCCTGGCGCCATGCAAAAAATAGTGCCATGCCAATGGCGCGTTTCATGGGTATGGCCCAATGCCACAACAAAACAGCACCATGACATTTTTTTCCAATAGGGCTGGCACCAGCGCCATGGCACTCTTTCAATTGGGGTGGTGAAGGAACCGTGGCACTTTTCCATCACTAGTTTTTTGCACTATTTTAACACACAGTGCATTGTGCAACACCCCAACTGTTTACTGTTAGCATATGGGCTTTTTCAAAGTGGCAAACACAACATAATTGGCTAGTATAACAACATTATATTGAATTGAAACATTCACTTTTTTTTATTCAAACAGTCAGTACAATTTTATAGGCATTCTGATCCTTAACAATAGTTGTCTCCAGGCTACATGGAAATAAATCTGTGCTTCATGACCTTTTTGATGTAGCTTCATGACCTTTTTGATGTACCTATTCCTATGCCTTCTAATAGTAGAGTGCTGGTCTATTCTTTTCATCAACTTTTTTACCTCCCATTCTATTAGATGGAGGCTGCCATTCTATTTTTTCACTAATTTTTTTCACACATTTTTCATTTGAAGTAAAGTATTTTTGATGTAACATGACCAACATTTGAATATCAGAACATAAATTTAAAAAACCAATTGTGAAAACAACCCTTCAATCATAGTTCTGAACTCCTCAGATGTTGTCAGCACCTTTTTTCTATTTTGGTGTTTTGGCACCCTCCCAATGTACTTACTACCTGTTGTTCTATTGGAGGTGCTGTTCTATTAGAAGAAAAACTGTACTGCCTATGAACTGATATCAAATGTTGTTGATACCACAATTGTTAGCTATTTTGCCCAAAGGTGCAATTCAGAAACCCATTGTCAATAAGATACTCACTTCATAATGTTAAAATGACCATGTTGTGCAAATGTAATGCACTGTAAAAATGATGGAAAATATTAACTTCATTATGTGAAAATGACCATTGTGTGCAAATGTAATGCACTGTAAAAATTATGTAAAATTATTCCCAGATATTTTTTCAGTAATCAAGTTTTGCAACCTGAAATATTGTAACCAACTCAAGTACTTTTTCATTCCCAGTTATTAAATTTGTGTTTGTTACATTAAAATTTATTTTCACAAAAATCTAATTTTATTTCTGCAACAGTGCCCCCTATTCCCAGCCAAATGTGGTGTAAGCTGAGTTCAGCATTCAGATTGGGTTATTTATCACAGCAATTTGATCTTGGTGTACAATTTCCCTACACACATTAGTTTTCAACTAAAATTGGAAAAACACACAAATTAGCTTTGAACATATTTGCGTTTACTGAATTGAGCTTTTTTAATGTCCATATCAACTGTTGGCGGCCAACTCATTCCGGTAAACTCACATGCGTTCAAAGCTGATTAGTGAGTTTTCAAAATTTTGGTTGAAAACTAGTGCGTGTAGACCCAGTGATACGAACCCTGCCTTTGCTAAAACAAACGCACGCACGCCATGCGTCAAATATTATTTACACATCGCAGCTGTATGTGGTATTCCCGGTTTACATACATAAAAATGTACGCACGTGTGCACTGTGTTGGCACGCGGCCAGCTAAGTCTAGTAAGACGTGTGTATTATCGATTGCCGTTTGTCATTGGCGCCCTGGAAGCTATTTCTATTTTCCAGTTGTTTCTTTTGTTGAAAGTGGATTAACGTTGTTTTTGGCAGATAAATATATAACTCTGTTTATATCATTAATTTAATTCAATCGGGGAATTTTGTCGCGCATCGAAACCATTTGACGTTTCAGTTTGTTTGTCATTTTTGTGCAATTTTTGGGGGTTAGAGATTTTGTTTAGACAGTTAGCTGCTTTTTCCAGGGGCGGATCCCGCACTCTTAAACGCTATGTGAACGGGAAATGTCACAACTTATGGAGTGTTATATGTGCGTTGTTCCCATTGGCGCACCGCACACTGGAATTTTGCGTTCAGCGTTCGAACGTTTTTGCACGCTGAACTTCAAACGCTGAAATCAATATCTAAAGAACACAACATTTTTGAAGCGTAAAAAATTCTACTCGCATGTGAATTGCGCGAAATGTTGCAAATTCAGAAATTTTTACGCTTCAAAAACGTTGCGTTCCTTAGATTTTGATTTCAGCGTTTGTAGTTCAGCGTGCAAAAACGTTCGAACGCTGAACGCAAAATTTCAGTGTGCGGTGCGCCGAGTGCCCAGTGAGGTTTGCATTTAACCCCTCCCCAAACCGCCCAGCTATCTATCTATCCCGGAGGCAAATTTGCTGGCTACTAGCCCCTGAACCCCCACCCTTCCTAATCGGCCCACCCACCTGGAGCGATGTTTGGGGGATTATAATCGTTAATTTTATAGCTTTTCACCTCCAAAATCACTAGATCACGTTCCTTATTGCCTATTTTCAGCTATCTTTAGTGCTATATGCTCTTGTATACCTATTTATATTGAGCTGTTTTACACCTACTTTTAGCGATTTTTCTCTTTTCTCCGTTCTACACCTTGAAAAAGCCTTTATATCAAACTGCCGCTACTCCCCCCCAACCCCCCCAAATTTTGTTCAGTTATCTATCCCGCCGGAGGAGCGATTTGCTATCTATCCAACCCCCTGACGGTCAAAATCTAGGAGCCCCCTGTCTCAGTTACCAATTTTCCGCGCAGCTAAAATGGACTTGAATCTACGTCATCATGTCGGCATCATGTGGCGATTGCGCCAGCCCGACGGCAGCCCGGCACAGAATCGAGGACAACCCCCGTTTGTCGGGCATCGCTTCTCGCACGTTCTGCATCTCGGCACCAGGCTAGCCTTTTTTTGGCGTATTTACCCCGGGTAGAGGTTAGTTTGTAGGGCGGGGGTTGTGAACCTGTCGGGGGTTGTGCCCGCTCAGCTATCTATCGATCGCGGAGGCAAAAA
Source organism: Sphaerolaimus hirsutus (assembly GCA_964036195.1). Classification (NCBI taxonomy): domain Eukaryota; kingdom Metazoa; phylum Nematoda; class Chromadorea; order Monhysterida; family Sphaerolaimidae; genus Sphaerolaimus; species Sphaerolaimus hirsutus. The sequence goes on from OZ038459.1 coordinate 23,670,381, forward strand.
ATTTCGGCTCAGCTATCTATCTATCTATCCCCCAAATCGCAAGATTTTAGCTTTATTTTGCACCAATTTTCACTCAAAATCGCTAATTTTCGTACCTTTTGTATAGTTTTTTTAAGCTCCAATTTCTAATTAATGTTCCTTATTGCCTATTTTCGGCTATTTTTTGTGGTATATGTACTTAAATACGTATTTTTAGCTGTTTTTTACGCACTTTTAACGAGTTTTTCCCTTTTCTTCATCTATACATTTGAAAAGCCTATACATTTTTCTCCCTTTTCTTCCTTCTATGCCCCGAAAAAGCCTATATATCGAACCACCACAACACCCCCCAAACCCCCCCCCCAACCCCCCCAGAAAAGTTTTCAGCTATCTATCTCTCCGGAGGAGCGATTTGCTACCTATCCAACCCTCGAAGGGTCAAAATTCAAGATACCCCTGGATGGTTTCTATCAAAAAACTCCGTGTTCATGTCCACCCGTCATGCTTATCAACTTTCATGGAATGTTCATGACTTCAAGTCAAGTTGGACATGGAATGGTGCTTTGATAAGGTTATATACCCGGCGAACATGATGCTCTGCTCTCGCACTCATTTATGTCTCACGTTGGCAGCGTGCCAATGATGGTAAAGCATGTGATTTCTGTATAAAAGATGAAAAAATCATTGTTGTGATTAAACCTTTTTTCAACTTTCTGTGTAAATCGCATGCGTAAAAAATCGTTGGCACGCTTCCAGGGAACCACTCGTGCAGGGTGTAAAGTAACTGGAGTACACGAGAAGCTTCATACATTGAGAGTGATGTTCGCACTAGTTGACAAGGAAACCAAATGTCAACTGGTTCCCATCCCTATTTAAAGCTTGCTGACGAGCCGACGAACGACGTTCAAATGTAAAAGTAGTGTTCAAAGGGATTGTGGTATGTGCAATGTAAATACAGGGCTGGCATGAAGTATGTGTGTATACAATAATGCGTAGTGTTACTCGTGAGCAAGCTTTGAATTGGAATGGGAACCAGTTGACATTTGGTGTCGTTGTCAGTTACTGTATCTAGTTTTTGGCCTTTGAAAAGTTTTTCTCATAAAAAGCGTTTTTTAAACACCACCGTATGGGTCCAAATCTAGAAACCCCTGGTGCCAATCCCAGACCCTGGAAACTGTAAAGTTAAGTGTCAAATGTTAAGTACAGTGTCATGCAAAGTGTCAACTGTCATGACAAGTGTTAAGTTAAGTGTCAATTGTCATGACAAGTGTTAAGTAAAGTGTCAATTGTCATGCAAAGTTGAGTAATAAATTTTTTTTGGTTTGTTTTGATTGACATTTTACATGACACTTTACTTAACACTTTACGGGGTCTGGGACTGCCCCTGCTGTAAATACTTTTAAGTACGTAACATAATAACATACTCGACACAATAATACTAATGTTTTGTCACAAAGCACAAAATTTTCAGATAAGCGCGTCGATTAATCACCGCGCTGTACGTCGTCATATTGTGTCAATTCCTAGTGATTTAGACATGTGGACATGTGGAATTTAGTAGAACGAAACTTTAGGCGGCCCGCACACTAGTTGACACATGCGTATCAGTTGTCAACTCAGATTTCGACTACACGTGTCGCACAGTGATCTCCAAATGAACATGTTTGCAATGTTGAGAAGTAAATATTAGGCAAGTGCGTTGGAAGATCACTCTGCGACACGTGGAGCCGAAATTTGGGTTGACAGAGGCCAGTTGACACAAATGTGTCAACCAGTTTTCGGGCCGCCTTTGCGTTCACTTGGTTAGTTTTCATAATTACTAGGGCACTGACATTCTGGTGTGTTCTGTATGGCGGCCCACATGTCAACTGGTGCCAATCCCAGACCATGTAAAGCGTAAAGTTGTGTCAAATGTCATGTCAAATGTCATGCAAAGTGTCGATTGTCATGACAAATGTTAAGTGTGAAGTGATTGTCATGCAAAGTTCAGTAATAAATTTCGTTCTTTCTTGTTTTGATTGACATTTGACATGACATTTGACACTTTACTTTGCATTTTACAGGGTCTGGGAGGGACTGCCACCTGGTCTGTGCCAACTCAAATTTTTGCTACTCGTGTCTGAAGAGTGATACTTCACGGCATTTGGCATGATTGTTGTTTATTTAACATTGTCACGTGTGCATTTGGAGATCGCTTTCGCACATGTGAAGCCTAAATCTGAGTTGACGCAGATCAGTTGACACAAATGTGTCAACAAGTGTGATTCTAGGACTGGCCATGTTAATACGATCACTATCAGTCGCTTTTCTTATTGTTATCTTTCTAAACCTACTAAATAATTTCTAAAGGTACTACAATACATACATTTCTTTGTGTAAACATGTGCATTTGTGTTGATACTTGATGTATTCAGATAAAGTATTTGAAAAACGCCAGTACTTTTGACTCCAAAATTTACAGCGAAATTAGGTATGCCAGACGCAATAATGCGTTTTATATTAACACTCCCCCAGGGCGAGCACCGAGGCACTTACACCGCTACTTAGTTTTCCGCAAGCACTGAATCAATGATTTGGAATGTATTTTTTTTTTGCAAAAAATTCCCTAGTTTGAAACCAGTTTTGTTGCTCCACTTTGGCAAATGCTCGATTCCAATTTGCCAATGATTTATACATTGATCTTTATGATGTATTACCAATTCTAGTATATTCTTGTTATTTCAAATGATATTTTTTTTACTTTTTTGATACTGCTGCTTTTATCAGCATCATGCAAAATGGTGTCAATGCACAATTTTTGTGCCAATTCTATGTTAACAACCCTAGCATGCCTAATTACATAAATTGAAAAAGGTCTTTCTTGTTTACCTAACTAACTTTTTGATTCATCATGAGCAATAGTCCAGTGGTCAAAACCACCCTTTTCTTGGGTGTGGACTGGATGGTTCAATTTGGAAATTTGATGTGCCCCCAGGAACAATGACAGACCTGAAAATTCATCTATATTACATTTAATGAATTTTTATCTATTTATTATATTTTTTTTATTATCTTCTATTTATTATCTATTTTTTTTTATTCATCAAAGAATGTATCGGTTATCAAGTGAACGAAATGGTGCCCTTGTGCCTACACACACTAGTTGACTTCGCAAATTCGCGTCAACTGATTGTCAATTGAATAAAACAAGAAGTTTGTAAAAAGCATCACACTTAAAAGGAACAAGGAAAATGAAGTGTCATGATGTAAAATTAACTATGCTCTATCAGATAGATAAGTTGAAATCACAGTATCACTTAAATTCAGTTGACATTGAGTTGACATGAATTCAGTTGACATCCAGTGTGTGGGGGCCCATTGTGCCTACACACACTAGTTTTCATCGTGGCTTCATGTGAAAACAATCTTTTTCAAATGTAAATTAATGAGCACAGTTGAATGATTTTATTTAATTTTAATTGGAATTAAAGTTAATGAAATTTAAAATTTTAAAAACGAAAACACAGCATGAAGAGTAGGGCAAGAAGAGTTGACTGGATGTGGCCATGTGGCCATTTCAGTTTTCACATCGGTCACGGTGACAACTAGTGTGTGTAGGGCCATTATAGCAAAAACGTGACATGTGTAGGATGCATAAACTCAATGACACCTACAAGATATGGCGCTTGTGTGGTCACAGACAACTGGCGCCTCAAATGGCGCCAGCGCCATGAGACAATACAGTTTGTATACTGATCGAAAAGCGCCAAAAATGGTGACATGACAATCTTAAAAATGTGATGGTCGATTGATTTTTTTTTGTCAGGTTCATTCTTTTATGAAATACCGTGAATATTTATGTATTTAGAGAAGCTGTGAATTTGCATTGTAGTCTTCTTTCACTAGTTCGCAAAGTGTTTTTTTTTCTTTAGGTAGGTGTTGTTTGTCATAAGTTTCATTTTGTTTTAGCGGTTGTTTGATCGCGCTTGGCTGGTGAACGAGCTACCGTATTACCTCGAAATACCCCCATGGGGGTTTATTATATCGCCAGCAAAATTTGAGGGGGGGGGGGGCTTATTCGAGGGGGGGGGGGTTATTATTTCGTAAGGATCGTAGTAAATAGTAGATACGCATTTGCGTACCCAAAACAGGTAATAAATGTGTCCAAACAGGGTATATTTTCACATAAAAACGTAGATAGCTACAAAAACTAGTCTATGTGTAGCTGCAATGCAAATTAACAGTGATAAATACATCATGTACATTGCATACATGCTGTACATCATTCTGGAGGGGGGTATTTCGAGGGGGGTTTATTATTTCCCCAGCCCATTTTGAGGGGGGGGGGGGGTAATTCGAGGGGGTCTATTCAAAGGGGAGGGATGATTCGAGGTAATACGGTATTTCAATTTTTTGTCCAGTTCGGTTTACACGCATCACTTTACTTGCTACCCTACTGCCCCACTTTTCATTCAAAGTATGTCAGTTTACTTGCTATAAAAATGCCACTTTTCAAGCCAAAGTTATGTGTTTTGTGTCAATTTACATGCTGGGTATGATGGTTTACATGCTAATTTATGTGGCATATTTAAATGGCATTTCTGTGGCTTGTAAACCGTAATACTTTGGCACGTACCTCAATTGCTACGCTCTGGGATGAAAAGTGTCACATCAATTTGGCATATAAAACATGCCTCGGGTTTAAAACCGTATGTTTTATCAAGTAAAACGGAGCTATTTAGCTGAAATCAGTGAGCATGTAAACCGTTAGGGACGAAAAGTGAAAGACACTCCTGGTGAACATTACCGATTGTTATTACCGTGATTCCTCGAAATACCCCCCTCTCGAAATACCCCTCCCCCCCAATTGGGCACTATGAATTTATAATCCCCCCCTCGAAATACCCCCTCGTTTACCCCCCCCCCCCCTCAAAATTTCCGCTCTGAAAAAATAAACCCCCTGGGGGGTAATTCGAGGAAATACGGTAGTCACTGCTGATGATATCGCTTATCATCAATGAAGTACATAATATTGAAGACATATACTTCAAACCCTGTGTAACCCTGTGATTTGATGTCGATAGTTCTTCAGTACCGTTCCATTATTTTTATAATGTCAGTTTGTGCGATATCACATTGGAAGCGGGGGCTCGAATGTTGGGTTACCCTCCAAATCTGCCAGCTATCTATCTATCCATCCCGGAAGCCGCTCAGCTTTCTACCTGTTCCGGAGGCAAAGTTATTGGCTACTATCCCCTGACCCCCCCCCCCCCCCTCCCGATCAAATTATCACATAACAAAAAACTCGCTTTTACCGCTTGTACTCGCTTTTACCTATACTTTTTGAAAGTACTCGAGTACAGAAAACGTATTTTATATGGGTATTGTTATAGGATTTTTCAAGGGATAGATGGGAGAAAAAAGCGAAAAATAGGGAAAAATTCTAAAATAGCTTAAAATGGCAAATAACACCTGAACTAGTGTATTTGAAGGTTCAAGTGGTCAAAAAGGTAAGTATTAGTGATTTTGAGTGAAAATTGGGGCAAAATTCCTCAAAAATACTCACTTTAACGTTTTCTGGGCGGAAAGGTATTTTACTCATGAGTAAATGTAAAAAAATTTACTTTACGTTTTCTGTACTCACGGTGTGAGTAAAAAATAAGTACTTTACGTTTATGAATACTTTGAAAAAAGTTCAGTACTTTGAACAACTCTGGTTGGAAGCTTAACGTTGGAGAAACAATTTTAAGTTTATTCATTGTGTATATGAATATGTGTATATGAATAATTATATATTTACATCACTCGTTCTTTCAGTCACAAGAGCGCAAACCATCCGCATGCCATTAACGCTAAATACCGTATTTCCTCGAAATCCCCCCCCCCAATTTACTGTATAGAGAACGTAATCCGGTTTGTGATCCGGGAAACGCAGAACACGTTAAAAACAATGACTGTATATTAGCCCCCCACACTCTAGTTGACATCGACACCAAATGTCAATTCGTTCCGTTCCCAATTCAAAGCTTGCGTTTTAACGTCGTTCGTCGGCTCGTCAGCAAGCTTTGAATCGGGATCGGCACCAGTTGGCATTTGGTGTCGATGTCAACTAGCGTGTGTGGGCCGTTAGAACCGGTTATATACTGTCTACGTCAAGGACGTACGCAGGGGGGGGGGGGTGGAGGGCGCGGCCGCCCCCCCCCCCCGTTACCGGGACGGTCATAATTTTTTTCTCCAGGAATGGCACTTTTGTAAAGCGATTTTGTAGGTGCAATTGAAAAATGTTTGCCCCCCCCCCGTTCCGGGCCGATCCAAACAGCATTATAAAAGTGCCCAACGTGTTCATAGTAGCTATATAAAGGTCTTAATAGATACCTATATAGTATACGTTGGCGCCAGCGCAAACGCCAATACTGCCATGGCGCTGGCGCCTACAAATGGCGCCAGCGCCATGGCTCCATTCCTTTAGTATAGGGCCAAATTTTAGGGGGGGGGCGCCGCCCCCCCCCCGTTCGCCGGGCTCCGTATACAATCGAACCCCCCGGCTCAAAAATCCTGCGTACGTCCCTGGTCTACGTACATATAAACACCTTCCCACCCAAGTCCGGCTTCCCACCCAAGTCCCACTTGATTTGTTATACTGTGGTCTGGAAAAGGGGTGCCAGGTAGGGTGTCAAATTTCCGTTTTCCGTTTCCGTTTTCCGCAGGCAAATTTTTTCCGTTTTCCAGCTGCTGAAATTTTTTTTCCGTTTTCCGGCAACTTTTTTTTCCGTTTCCGTTTTCCTGGCTCATTTTCCGTTTTCCGGCTAAATTTTCAGTTTTTCCGCCCTTTTTCTGTTTTCCGCCTCAATTTCCAGTTTTTCTGCTTTTTTCCATTTTCCGCCTCAATTTTCCATTTTTCTGCCTCATTTTACCTTTTTCTGGCTCAACTGTCTGTTTTCTGATCAGCCAAACTGGTAAAAATTCATGCAGATTGTCAATGATGTAAAAAAATTCTGTTTCCAGCAAAATTACTGCAAATTTTTTCCACTTCCAGCAAAATTGCAGCAAATTTCATCCATTTTCCGGCAAAATTTCAGCAAGTTTTTCCATTTCCGTGCAAATTTGATTTTTCCGTTTCCGTTTTTCCGGCCTCTTTTTCCGTTTTCCGGCCGCTGAAATTTTTTTCCGTTTCCGTTTTCCGCCAAGCACAAATTTTTTTCCGTTCCGTTTTCCGGCTGCTGAAAAAAATTTTCCGTTTCCGTTTCCGTTTTCCGTAAAAAAATTTTTTTGACACCCTAGTGCCAGGTGCCTATTGTCCCACAGGAAAAGGGCACCATGGTGTGGCACTCTTTGGCACCCCCAAATGGCACCAGCACCATTTCATCGCTCCCAGTAAGCAGCAGATAAAAAAATTATAAATTTGCTAATTTTAAAATTCACTTTTTGCGTTGATTTTTTTACACACTTGACACGCTGGTTTAGGATGTTTTATAGAGAGGGTTTAAGGTTCAAAGTTGTGTAAAAACATTACCTCTAAAATGCCTCCCTTAGAAAATTTACTGGGGGGAATTTAAAATTGTAAATTTTGACAATTTATGTTCCTGTGATGACATCATTATGATGTCATAAAATTCACTCCAAGTAAATTTTTTAATGGAGGCACTTTAGAGGTAATGTTTTTTTACACAATTTTGAACCTTACCCTCCTCTATAAAACATCCTAAACCAGCGTGTCAAGTGTGTAAAAAATTAAACCAAAAAGTGAATTTTAAAATTTGCAAATTTATAAATTTTTTTATCTGCTGCTTACTGGGAGGCCGCAAGATTAACAATTGAACGGTGCTGGTGCCATTTGGGGGTGCCAAAGGGTGCCACACCATGGTGACTTTTTCCTGTGGTGCAATCAGTGCCTGGCACCCCTTTTCCAGACCACAGTATAACAAATCAAGTGGGGGCCGGAACTGGGTGGGACAGTAAAAACGCCACAAATTTTTTTGACATAGGGCAACCCACCCTGTAGTGAGTAGTTTATAATTTGACTTTATTTTCACTTCACTTTATTTTTAACTTTACCTCTTAATCTTTACCTTACTCTTCAATTGTCACATTTCCAAGAAGGTTTCCTCTTTTATTGGAGGAAGTTACAATTTGTATTCTGACATCAGAAATGTAATATTCAAATTGTGCCGATCATTTGAAGTGTTTAATCGTGAAAATTGGGCCTGAAATGGCCGAGTTGTTGCTTATTTTTAAAAATGCTGCTTTTGTGCTCAATTGAGAGAACGTGGTGCGGCTTATGCTCGTTTGGGCACAATATATAGGTTGCTTTTAAAACACAGCTTTGTGCTTTTTTTATATTTATGTTTCTCATTTAATAAGTTGCCGATGGACAAAAATATCACACTTTGAAAGATTTAACAGTTTATAAACACTATACCATATTTCCTTGAATAACTCTGTTGGCAATAAATGTTTCATAATACGTAGACAAAGTAAGTATTCCTTATTTATTCAGTCATTTATTCATGAAGAACGATTAAATACTAGTAAAGTACATTTTCCTGGAAAACAAGTAAAGGTCACTATTGTTGAGATATTTCTACAGAATTATCACTCAAAATCACTAATTTAGTCTCATTTCTGTCAATTTTCGCGTCCAAATTCACTAGTTCATGTGTTTCTGCCTATTTTCAGCTTTACTTGACATTTGCAGAAAATGCCATCTTTCCCAATTTGAAGTGAATGATTTATATTATGTTTCTCAACCAGGGTTAGTTTTAGTAAAATTCTTTTTACTAAAATTGTATTTTTTTTAAATTAAAATTGTATTTTATTTTATTCTTCAATTTTCCATTTTATTTTTATTCTATTCTTCAATTTTTCATTTTATTTTCATTTTATTTTTATTTTTTATTTTAGTTTGTGACCAGTATTGATTTAAGTAAAATTCTTTTTATTAAGATTGTATTTTATTTTTATTAAAATTGTATTTTATTTTTATTAAAATTGTATTTTATTTTAATTTTATTCTTCAATTTTACATTTTATTTTTATTTTATTTGTTAATTTTCTATTTTATTTTTATTTTATTTTTATTTTTTTCTGAGATTTTGCCAACCCTGTTCTCAACATTTTTAGCCACTTCATTACATGTTACACGCGAAATGTGAGAGTGCACAAAATGTGACACTTCCAAATTCATACTTTAACTGTTTTATTTGTTGCTTATTTTCAGCTATTCTTGACATTTGCACAAAATGCTTTTTTTTACACTTTGATGACCTATGACTCGCTTACAGTACGTATTAAAAGTGAATTAGTGAAGTTAATTAAATGTGAGAGTGAGCAAAATTGTAAATGTGAGAGTGAGCAAAATTGTAAATGTGAGAGTGCGCAAAGCTGCAAATGTGAGAGTGCGCGAAACTGCAAATGTGAGAGTGAGCAAAATGGTAAATGTGAGAGTGAGCAAAATTGTAAATGTGAGAGTGAGCAAAATTGTAAATGTGAGAGTGCGCGAAGCTGCAAATGTGAGAGTGCGCGAAACTGCAAATGTGAGAGTGAGCAAAATTGTAAATGTGAGAGTGCGCGAAGCTGCAAATGTGAGAGTGCGCGAAACTGCAAATGTGAGAGTGAGCAAAATTGTAAATGTGAGAGTGCGCGAAGCTGCAAATGTGAGAGTGCGCGAAACTGCAAATGTGAGAGTGAGCAAAATGGTAAATGTGAGAGTGAGCAAAATGGTAAATGTGAGAGTGAGCAAAATGGTAAATGTGAGAGTGCGCGAAACTGCAAATGTGAGAGTGAGCAAAATGGTAAATGTGAGAGTGAGCAAAATTGTAAATGTGAGAGTGCGCGAAGCTGCAAATGTGAGAGTGCGCGAAACTGCAAATGTGAGAGTGAGCAAAATTGTAAATGTGAGAGTGCGCGAAGCTGCAAATGTGAGAGTGAGCAAAATTGTAAATGTGAGAGTGCACGAAGCTGCAAATGTGAGAGTGCGCGAAGCTGCAAATGTGAGAGTGAGCAAAATGGTAAATGTGAGAGTGAGCAAAATTGTAAATGTGAGAGTGCGCGAAGCTGCAAATGTGAGAGTGAGCAAAACTGCAAATGTGCAAAGTTGACATCGACACCAAATGTCAACTGGTGCCGATCCCGATTCAAAGCTTGCTGACGAGTGGACAAACGACATTCAAACGCAATCTTTGAATTTGGAACGGAACCAGTTGACATTTGGTGTCGATGTCAACTAGCGTGTGTAGGGCCATAGCTCCCCGCACTGGATTCACAGGTAGATGGTGTTCCTGGATTGGATGTGCCGGCGGCACACGTGGCAGATGTGCATGCGCCGGGCACATGTGAATTAGTGAAGTTAATTAAATGTGAGAGTGAGCAAAATTGTAAATGTGAGAGTGAGCAAAATTGTAAATGTGAGAGTGAGCAAAATTGTAAATGTGAGAGTGCGCGAAGCTGCAAATGTGAGAGTGTGTGAAACTGCAAATGTGAGAGTGAGCAAAATGGTAAATGTGAGAGTGAGCAAAATTGTAAATGTGAGAGTGAGCAAAATTGTAAATGTGAGAGTGCGCGAAGCTGCAAATGTGAGAGTGTGTGAAACTGCAAATGTGAGAGTGAGCAAAATGGTAAATGTGAGAGTGAGCAAAATGGTAAATGTGAGAGTGAGCAAAATGGTAAATGTGAGAGTGAGCAAAGTGATAAATGTGAGAGTGAGCAAAATGGTAAATGTGAGAATGAGCAAAATTGTAAATGTGAGAGAGAGTGATCAAAATAGAAAGTAAATTGTAAATGTGAGAGTGTGCAAAGCTGCAAATGTGAGAGTGAGCAAAATGGTAAATGTGAGAGTGAGGAAAATAGTAAATTGTAAATGTGAGAGTGGGCGAAGCTGCAAATGTGAGAGTGCGCAAAACTGCAAATGTGAGAGTGAGCAAAATGGTAAATGTGAGAGTGAGCAAAAAGTAAATGTGATAGTTAGCAAAAGCAACTAACGTGCACCGGCTATAGCTCCCCGCACTGGATTTACATGTAGATGGTGTTCCTGGATTGGATGTGCCGGCGGCACACGTGGCAGACGTGGATGCGCCGGGCACATGTGTCACATGCGGTGTGGCTGCACTGGAACATGACCCTGATCGGCTCGTCCATGCAGATGGCGCACTCGATGCTGGGCGTCTGATTTGGGCATCAAAAGAAATCAACGTGCTAAATCAACCAATTTACAGTTGGCGCTTTTTCAAAATATAAATGAGTTAAATATTGCAAAATTAGTAAAAACTTTGTAGAAATAGGGGATACATTTATAGAATTCATCGTTTGACATGACATATTTAGGTATTTACATATTTCAGTATTGAGGTGTTGTCATTGTCGACATGAGAATATATTTGTCATTTTTTGTACGTTGATTGCATTTTTGAGTGCGAGATTATTGAAGAGTTGTTAAAAGTATCAAACTTTTTTCAAAGTATACGTAAACATAAAGTATTTATTTAGGTATTTATCCCTCGAGAATACGTCCATATTATTATACAGCATGTTATTACATTTGCACAAAATGCTCATTTTTAGTTTCATGACAAAAATTTCATTTACAGTATTGTTTCTTGACATTTTGTCTGAAATTGAATGGTTTTTAATAACCAAAAGCAGGTTCACTGGTGACTCTGGTGCAGAGTTGTTAAAAGTATCAAACTTTTTCTAAGTATACATAAACATAAAGTATTTATTTATTACTCAGCCCTGAGTACAGAAAATGTTAAGTAAAATTTTATACTTTTACTCATGAGTAAATGTGAGTAAAATACTTTTTGAACTGGAGAAATGGAGAATCTGATACTGTGTGAAATGAAGAATCTGAGACTGTAAGAAATGAAGAATCTGAGACTGCGTGAAATGGAGAATCTGAGACTGTGCGAAATGGAGAATCTGAGACTGTGCTAAAATGAAGAATCTGAGACTGTAAGAAATGAAGAATCTGAGACTGTGTGAAATGGAGAATCTGAGACTGTGCGAAATAGAGAATCTGAGACTGTGCGAAATGGAGAATCTGATACTGTGCTAAAAGGAAGAATCTGAGACTGTGTGAAATGAAGAATCTGAGACTGTAAGAAATGAAGAATCTGAGACTGTGTGAAATGGAGAATCTGAGACTGTGCGAAATGGAGAATCTGAGACTGTGCTAAAAGGAAGAATCTGAGACTGTGCGAAATGAAGAATCTGAGACTGTGCAAAATGAAGAATCTGAGACTGTGCAAAATGGAGAATCTGAGACTGTGCAAAATGGAGAATCTGATACTGTAAGAAATGAAGAATCTGTGACCGTGTGAAATGGAGAATCTGAGACTGTGCGAAATGGAGAATCTGAGACTGTGCCAAAAGAAAGAATCTAAGACTGTGGGAAATGAAGAATCTGAGACTGTGTGAAATGAAGAATCTGAGACTGTGCAAAATGAAGAATCTGAAGCTGTGCAAAATGGAGCATCTGACACTGTGAAGTGTGAGGATCTGAGACTGCGTGAAATGAAGAATCTGAGACAGTGCTAAAAGGAAGAATCTGAGACTGTGTGAAATGAAGAGTCTGAGACTGTAAGAAATGAAGAATCTGAGACTGTGAAGTAGGGCTCAAACTCGACTCGACTTGACTCGACTCGACTGGACTCATGACTCGAGGGTAAAACAGGATACCAACTTGACTCGTCTGACTCGACTGGAAAAATTTGGCCCAAACTTGACACTCTAGGTTTTTGCCTGACTTGACTCAAAATTTTGGCAAATTTTGAGTCAGGGTTATCTCAGACTGCGTGAAATGGAGAATCTGAGACTGTGCGAAATGGAGAATCTGAGACTGTGCTAAAATGGAGAATCTGAGACTGTGCAAAATGGAGAATCTGAGACTGTGCTAAAATGAAGAATCTGAGACTGTAAGAAATGAAGAATCTGAGACTGTGTGAAATGGAGAATCTGAGACTGTGCGAAATAGAGAATCTGAGACTGTGCGAAATGGAGAATCTGATACTGTGCTAAAAGGAAGAATCTGAGACTGTGTGAAATGAAGAATCTGAGACTGTAAGAAATGAAGAATCTGAGACTGTGTGAAATGGAGAATCTGAGACTGTGCGAAATGGAGAATCTGAGACTGTGCTAAAAGGAAGAATCTGAGACTGTGCGAAATGAAGAATCTGAGACTGTGCAAAATGAAGAATCTGAGACTGTGCAAAATGGAGAATCTGAGACTGTGCACAGAGGGCTGTAGCTGACAGAGAGTGGATTTGAAAACCAAGTATTAGGATACTTGGTAGCGTGTAGGGGCTTTGCGGAGCTCCCATCAAATATACACGCTGTGCCTGCTCGGTACCATCAGATCAGACAGCACAAAAGTGCCAGAATTCTGCATTGCACAGGCGCAATTGCAGAGCAGTGTACAGAAACACTGCCCAGAATCAGAAAGTGCACCAGAGTGCACAGAAACGTGTCACAGGTGACACGGCAAGCGCAGCACTGCGCACAGCGGCACAGGAGCCGCTCAGGAAAGCAAGTGGCCGGCGTGGTCACAAGGCACACAGGCGTGCCAGAAAGAGCGCCAGAGCGCTCAGAAAGAGTGTGTACGGACCCTCTTTGGGCGCACACTGCTGGGCAAAGAACTTGTTTATTGTCCAGGTGGATTTGACCGGTGTGTTTAAGTCAACGCGTGTAAACAATCACGTCAGGGGCTTTAGGAACACACCTGGTGCCAGTGCAGTAAAGGTCAACGCGTGAGAACACGTCAGGGGCCTGTAGGACTGCATTGGTATTGTGCGTGGCACAACAAATCCGTGGTGCACAGAGCACTACACAGAAAGACGCAGAGAAGCGTCCCAAGCGTCACAGGCGACGCACTATAAAGAGAAACAGTGAAGGAAAATTCATCAGCAAAAATGGTTTCACCAACGGGTCACATCAGAAAGACCCTGGGGCCAGCAAAGCACAGGGTGGAAAGTAGATTGGCAAGAGAATTTGCCAAATATGACCTGGAACTATTTGCGGAAGCATCAAAGGATGATAAGAGAACAGAGATGAGAAGAGTGATTGCATCTGTCAAACAGGAGGGTGCAAAATTGGAAAGTGCAATGAATGCAGTGAAAACTCAATTCGACGCATGGAGGGATATTGTCAAGGACATTGACGAACCCGACCAGATGGAACAAGAACAGAAGATATACCAAGACTCATATGAGGAATATGCAAATATGTCAGACTTGGTGACACAGAAAGTAGTAGCCATGAATGTATACATCGAAGAGTTGCAAGACATGATCCAGCAACAGAGCGGAAATACTATGTATGAAGTCAATACAGCATTCATACAGCAGATGGCTGCCCAGATGGCTCTGACAGCTCAGGGAGCTGCTCCGGGGGCCAGTTCGACTAATGCAACCACAGCAAAGAGCGTCAAATTGCAGAAACTGGAAGTGGAACAGTTTACTGGGGAAATTGTCAAATTTCGATCATGGTGGCAAATGTTCGAATCCCACATCCACAATCGGACAGATTTGGAGGACATTTCCAAGTTTTCATACTTGAGGAGCTTGCTGAAAGGCTCAGCATTTGGCATGATCAGTGGATTGAGTGTGACCGCAGAGAACTATGCACCCGCAATTGCAATGCTCAAAAAGAGATATGACCAGCCAGTTGTGGTCAGAAACACGCTGATGAGTAATATCATGAAGTTGCGACAGGCCAGGAATACCTGTCAGGATATGAGAATTTTGTTTGATGCAATTGAAAGGCTGCTCCAGCAGTTGGAGTCACTGGGTGAATCAGTGGAGCATCCAATGCTGTTGAGCCAGCTGCAACAGAAAGTACCACCCGAGGTTCTCAGAGAAATCCAGAAGGAACAGGGAACTGAGGAAGCCTTGACGGTGGAAAAATTCAGAGAGCTGTTTGGCAAGCAGCTAGCGCTCAGTGAGGCTGTACAGCACGCACAGCAAACTGAGGCACCAGTTCAGCAATCGCGCCAGGGATTCGGGAATAATCCTCGCGCACAGCAATTCAATAATCGGTTTCAAGGCAATGGGAACGATGAAGCCACCGAAGTCAGCGTCTTCTACCACCGAATCCGGCTGCTTCAAGACCGTAGTGAGAAACGGCCTTTAGAGTGGTTGATTTCCCGTTGTTGCCGAACGTCCACTTGTCGACAGCCAAGTTGAGTTTATTTTGTAGTTGCGTGTTGAAAGGGGGTTCGAATTGTTTCAGGTACTTTATTTCGATCAGATACAGCGTGTTACAAAAGCGCAAAGCCTAGCGAGCTTCCTAGTCGAAGTTTCTATCGCTAGCTTATTTTGTTCACTTGGGGTGGGTCCGCAGACTGAAGTAAAAACTCTCAAAGTAGCTAAGACACGGAAATCACGTATAGAAAAACAGCTACAGTAATTTCCTAATACAAATGCACAAATAAGACATAAATGCAACAAATAAACACATCTAGCCGAAACAGTTGCCTTATACTGCGCGTGCATACATTCAAATAATTATGGTAAAGAAATACCAGGTACAAATTGGGCTAATGGAAAAACTATTAATCTTGAGGCGCGAAGTCGGCAAACTCGGCCGATTTACTAATTTGCTTCAATTTGTCAGAAAACATTGACGCACATTGGAACTAATAAATTAGGGTTTGAAACTGTAAATAGTAGTGCAAATGTTCCTAGTGACGTAAATAGAATAAGGTATATTCAACATGATAATAATAATCACTTCCTGGAAACGTATGTTGAATAGTCTAGCAAATTGGGACTTATTTGAGGTAAATGGGTATTGTAATTGAGCAGAGTTTATAATATATTCAATTGAGCAAGGTATTATAATTATTAAGTAAATATAAATAGTTGTGAACAGGGTTATGACAATTATACCTATGCGAAGGGCTTTGTAAAGTAAATGCTAGTTGCCCGCAGGGCACCATTTCTCTATTAGGACGCTGGCCTAGATAATTACGCAGCACGTAAATATTTACAAGATTTGACTTTTGTAAACTGCAAGTAAACTATGCAAATGTATGTATAATCATGATCAGAAAATTACGGCGAGTTGAATGAGCCTAATTTTATATTAATACACCTAATAATAACATATTTGACCTTTTAACCTAAACATTCCACATAAACCTATCAATAACTTATAGAGCACTTTCCTAATCGAATATCTACAAAAGCCCTGCTGATCATCAACAGGCCTTGGCAGAAGTTTGGCTGATGCTCTGCAGCCATCAATGTACCAAAGCTAAGGTACTCCTGTCTTCAACTTGGGAGCGGTGCTACGCTCACGCCCGGCAGGACACTGGCGTTCTGACAAGCCTGTCAGGACCCCAGGCAGCTTTCACCAGCACTCTGACAAGGTGTCAGATGTTGGGCGGCACCGGCATTTGACTAGGTGTCACTTGTCGGACGGTGGACAACTCTCGAAAGGTTTCTGGCAGCACTTGGCCAGGAAGGCTACAGTGTAGGAATGCAACAGTGTCGGTGGTTGGCGCGTCGTCAGCGTCAACTTGGCTGCGACGCACCGCAGCAAGCAGCAAAAGGCGTGGGGATCACGTCCACAAGGCACAGATGTGCCACAGCAAATTGGTACACGTCAGAGGTGATGCGAGGCCATGCCAGATTCGTGTATCCAGAATCAATTGGATTGTGTTATCCAGAATCAATTGGATTGTGTTATCCAGAATCAATTGGATTGTGCAGTGCATTGAGCAGCACTTCCAAACACAGAATGATACCGACACCAATTTCATTATCTCACCACCACCCCCAACAACTTCTTCTGCCCGGAGTGTGCTGACCGTACATAAATTACACCTAATTTGTCAATGTTTAGAAAATTAGGTGGATTAAGTTTCTGAAGGTTCCTGGGGGCTATTAAGTTTTCCGAAGGTTTATTAAGATTATTCAGGTTCAAAATGTCAATTATGTTGAAATAAGGTTTATGAATTCGATATTATGCTCATTCAACTCGCAATTTTCCGCTGATACAGGAAATATATACTTTTCTAGGTATAAGTATCTTATAATAAAACTTGGTGAATAGGAATGTGTCAAACTCTATTTACAATTACCAGCGCTATTTGGTAGCTTCAATATGCATCTGCAAAATCCAACAATTGTTAAAGCTAGACAGCTGCACTGAAACTTTGACTGTGCCTGCTTTAGGCTTCTTATGAACTCAAATTGTACTATGTATGTACCTACAGTATTTATATGTATTTAAATGCATCTGAGTATCTGAATGCAACATATGTTCTTCAACTTTTTCCCTATAGTATATGTGAAACATTACTGTAGGCTGTTTACTAATACAATATTCTGTGATGTCCCCACTTTTGGGAGTTTTAGTCAGTCTACAACTTAGGAGTTTGGCTGTAGTACTCACCACTGGACAATTTCTGATTATATTTACCTGATCTGACCTGCAATCTACAATAAAGCAACTGAAACAACCTTGGAAACCCCCCTTTTTCACGCAAACTCACCTGACTGCCGTGGCTATCTAAATCTACAGTCTGCACTGTCGCATAGTGTAAATCAACCACTCAATTAGCTATCACTCATTACGGTCAACTGAATGACATCAGTTTGGTGGCATTCACGACAGACTGTGCCAAAAGAAAGAATCTAAGACTGTGGGAAATGAAGAATCTGAGACTGTGTGAAATGAAGAATCTGAGACTGTGCAAAATGAAGAATCTGAAGCTGTGAAAAATGGAGCATCTGACACTGTGAAGTGTGAGGATCTGAGACTGCGTGAAATGAAGAATCTGAGACAGTGCTAAAAGGAAGAATCTGAGACTGTGTGAAATGAAGAGTCTGAGACTGTAAGAAATGAAGAATCTGAGACTGTGAAGTAGGGCTCAAACTCGACTCGACTTGACTCGACTCGACTGGACTCATGACTCGAGGGTAAAACAGGATACCAACTTGACTCGTCTGACTCGACTGGAAAAATTTGGCCCAAACTTGACACTCTAGGTTTTTGCCTGACTTGACTCAAAATTTTGGCAAATTTTGAGTCAGGGTTATCTCAGACTGCGTGAAATGGAGAATCTGAGACTGTGCGAAATGGAGAATCTGAGACTGTGCTAAAATGGAGAATCTGAGACTGCGTGAAATGGAGAATCTGAGACTGTGCGAAATGGAGAATCTGAGACTGTGCTAAAATGAAGAATCTGAGACTGTGTGAAATGGAGAATCTGAGACTGTGCGAAATAGAGAATCTGAGACTGTGCGAAATGGATAATCTGATACTGTGCTAAAATGGAGAATCTGAGACTGTGCAAAATGGAGAATCTGAGACTGTGCAAAATGGAGAATCTGAGACTGTGCAAAATGGAGAATCTGAGACTGTGTAAAATGGAGAATCTGAGAGAAATGGAGACTGTGCTAACTTATGTATTTTAGTTACTTAAGTATTTTTAGCCACTTTTAAAGTTTTTTTTGTTGTAAAAATATTGCATTTATGTTATTTATGTGGTTTTATTACATGTTACATGTGAAATGTGAGAGTGCTCAAAACGTGACACTTCCAAATTCATACTTCATCTGTCTTTTTTTGCTTATTTTCAGCTATTCTGGACATTTGCACAAAATGCTAATTTTCACACTTTGATGACCTATGACTGATGTACAGTAGGTATTAAAAGTGAATTTGTGAAGTGAAGTGTATTAAATGTGAGAGTGAGCAAAGCTGCAAATGTGAGAGTGAGCAAAATGGTAAATGTGAGAATGAGCAAAATGGTAAACATAGGGGGGAGTTGTTTGAGGAAAGGGGGCAAAATGGTAAATGTGAGAGTGATCAAGATGGTTAATGTGAGAGTGAGTGAAATGTAAGAAGCTTGATTTGTGACATGTAACATTAGCAGAAAATGTTAACTTTCCCAATTTGAAGTGAATTATTTATATTATGTTTCTCATTTTGCGCCACTTTTAAAGGTTTTTTTTGTAAAAATATTGAAGTGCTGTTATTAAATGTTACGCGCATCATGTGAGAGTGCACAAAACATGACACTTCCAAATTCATACTTCATCTGTTTTTTATGCTTATTTTCAGCTATTCTTGACATTTGCACAAAATGCTAATTTTCACACTTTGATGACCTATGACTCACTTACAGTAGGTATTAAAAGTGAATTTGTGAAGTTAAGTGAATTAGTGAAGTTAATTAAATGTGAGAGTGCTCGAAGCTGCAAATGTGAGAGTGAGGACAATGGTAAACATATGGGGTAGTTGTGTGAGGGAAGGGGGCAAAATGGTAAATGTGAGAGTGAGCAAAATGGTAAACATGGAGGTAATTGTGTGAGGGAAGGGGGTCAAATGGTAAATGTGAGAGTGAGCACTTAAATCTTGAATGTGAGAGTGAGTGAAATGTAAGAAGCTTGTTTTGTGAATGTTTGAGTGCGCAAAATGTACAAAACGACAATAATAAACATACAGTGCGCGAAATGTCATCAGGGGGCAGTCCCAAGCCCTATAAAGTGTAAAGTGTCAAATGTAAAGTCAAATGCAAAGTCAAATGTCAAATGTAAAGTAAAGTGTCAATTGTGTATCCAAATCTTATTTTTCATATCCAGATCTAATGTTTTTGTATCCAAATCTTATGTCGAAAAGTAATATTTGGATACAAAAACATTATATTTAGATATGAAAAAAAAGAAGATTTGGATACACAATTGACACTTGACCTTACACTTTACTTAGCATTTGACACTTGACTTGACATTTATCTGTCAACTGTAGTTAACGGTCACCTCATTTCTAGAAAACACAAATGCATTCAAAGCTTATTTATGAGTTTTTGAAGTTTTAAGTGCAAACATGTGTATGCATTCGCAATAGTGATTTTTGATGTTTTCATAAAAACATGATGTAAATATGATGTTTTAGAAGAAATCGCATCATTTATGCATCATTTTTATGCTTACTTACATATGCACAAAATGGTAAATGTGAGAGTAAGCCAAATAATAATATAAATGTGAGAGTGAGCAAAATGGTAAATGTGAAAGTGAGCAAAACGGTCAATGTGAGAGTGAGCAAGATGGTAAATGTGAGAGTGATCAAAATGGTAAATGTGACAGTGAGCAAAATGGTAAATGTGACAGTGAGCAAGATGTGATGTGATGACTTGAGTGAGTGAGTAAAAAATAAAAACTGATGATAACTTGTGATGCTTCTGATGTTTGCGTGTGCGTGTGCATGTGGGTGTGAACATGTGAAGCTTTACATATTTTATGCTGTCTCACTACTTTACAAACACAACACATTCTTCATGAGGATAGTCGTATGTATACTTGATTTGTTCCAGAATAAGTGACACAGTTCATTGTTATAGTTGTATGAGAGCGGAGTTTTACACATCAATACATGAATGCATCAAACATTTAAGTGTCAAGTGTAAAGTCAAGTGTCAAAATATCACACAAATGTTATTTAAAACAGAACTTTCAATAATTTCTCATATTTTGTCACATCGGCGCCACACCCACTGAATGTCAACTGGATCATCGCTTTTGGTGCTTGGTGCTATTTTTGACAGGCGCCAGGAACAAAATGCCTGGCGCTGGCGCTTGGTGCTTGGTGCTAGCGCCATGGCGCTTCTGGCGCTTGGCGCTATTTTGCTCTGGTGCCATTGGTGCTTGGCGCTAGAGGTCAGAAAAGCGCCATGGCGCTTTTGGCGCTTGGCACCAAAGTTATGGCGCTTTTCACATCACTAGTCCGATGACACCCGATGTCAACTCAGCCTACTGGGGGCAGTCCCAAGCCCTGTAAAGCGTAAAGTAAAGTGTCAAATGTAAAGTCAACTACTGCAAAGTAAAGTGTCAATCAAAACAAAAAAGAAAATATGTTATTACTGAACTTTGCAATTGACAGTTTACTTTGCAGTTGACTTTACATTTGACACTTTACTTTACACTTTACAGGGCTTGGGACTGCCACCTAGTTTCCATGAAGGTTTTAGTTTATAGGTTAATTTTAAGCTGGTTCCGGATTCCCTGGTCCCGACCCAAAAACCTGGTCCCGTTTGAAACCTAGGGTAAATGAATGTACTTTTGGCCACTGGCCCATTGACTGGCGATTTGCAAAGTTGTAAATATATCACACAAAGCGCTTTTCATATGGTAGGTAGTTTGCAGGTGCCAAAGCAGAAAGGATGACGACCACATAAATACCTACAAATTAACTTATAATCCCAGTATACTCATATAGTTTCCATTTGAATGTCCTTCTTTGGCTCGTCAGCAAACTTTGAATTGGGATCGGAACTAGTTGACATTTGATGTCATTGTCAACTACCTGGTAGTGTGTGTAGGGCAAATTTTATGTTATGCAAAATACTTAAATACATGATAAGCGAAACAAATTGTCTTGGTTTTGACTTTAGTTTTTGAATCTATTTCAATTTTTGTATTTATTTGTATTAACTTGTTTTTGAATGATCCATATGCATTCGCGTCTGATTGTTCATTTGTATAGTCCCCAGACCGTCTGTACAGTGAAATCTACTACCGTATTTCCTCAAAATACTCCCGGTCTGAGCAAGCTTATGGAAAAATACCCCCCCCCCCCTCAAAATACATACGTGTGTAGATGTCATAAACCATGTTCTCACGTAACGTTCTCACGTATTATGATAAAACAGCAATGATTTTTTCCAACTTTTTATGAAAATCACATGCTTAAAAAAAGTTGGCACCCTTCCAGCGGCAACCACGCGTGCAGGGTGTAAAGTAAATGGAGTATACTAGTTTGCGTAGGTCCGTTGCATTAAAAAATCATAGTTTCCGTTAACGCACTGGTAGCAAAAAAGAAATTTCCATAGCTATTTTCATTTCTCCCATTTAATTTATTGTTACGCCCCCTCTGTTGTGCTCGTATTTACATCCTTCCATTTTCATTTTCCCACAACAGAACTGCGCCACAGCGCGCCAGATGTTTTTTTGGCTGCCGCGCGGCTGGCGTCAACAAATCTGGGCCGACCTCCGTGCGCCTGAACGGCCGCCCCGCCCCAGCGCGTTAGTCATCCTTATCACGTGTGTGAGCGTCCGCTTTTTTTTGCTTTTTTCACACACTGGGTGGCGCGGTGGGGTATTTTCTGTGCTGTTACAACCGGGTGCCAGTCCCAAGCCCTGTAAAGTTTTGTCAAATGTTGTACAAATTTGTCAATTGTCATGCAAAGCTCAGTAATAAAAGCTTTTCTTTTTTGTTTCGATTGACGTTTTACAATTTGACACTCGACTTTACAGGGCTCAGGACTGCCCCATGATGCCAGTCTCGCCCTCTGCAGAGTGAAATGTCATACAAATTTGTAAATTGTAATGTCAAGTGTCAAAATTTCCGTAATATGTTCTTTTCGTTTTTTTTATATATATTTTTATTGGCATTTTACATGACAATTGACTTTACAGGGATGGGGTGCTGGACATAGTTGTTAAAATGTATTTACTTTTACTCAATAAATACGTATACTTGAGTACAGAGTAAATACATTTACGTTTCCTCTGAAAAAAGTTCTGGTACTCGCTTTTACGTATACTTTTTAAAAGTACTAGAGTACAGAAAACGTATTTCAGATTGTCTTTTATATAGGTTTTTAAAAGCATAAAAGGGAAAAAAAGGAAGAAAATGTGCAAAAAATATGGGAAACTAGTTGAAAATGTGTATAGAACCAAATATATAGTCAAAAATTGCATAAAACAGGCAAAATCTTATGAAAATCAGTGATTTTGAGCGACATTTCTTGGAAATTTAGGTGACATTTCGCAAAAGTACTCACATTTACATTTTCTGCAGGGAAAGTACGTTTACTCATGTTTACTCATGAGTAAAAATAAAAAAATTTACTTTACGTTTTCTGTACTAGGGGGTGAGTAAAAAATAAATACTTTACTCGAAGCACTAGCACTGTCAGTTTTGTCCCTGGCGCCATGCAAAAAATAGTGCCATGCCAATGGCGCGTTTCATGGGTATGGCCCAATGCCACAACAAAACAGCACCATGACATTTTTTTCCAATAGGGCTGGCACCAGCGCCATGGCACTCTTTCAATTGGGGTGGTGAAGGAACCGTGGCACTTTTCCATCACTAGTTTTTTGCACTATTTTAACACACAGTGCATTGTGCAACACCCCAACTGTTTACTGTTAGCATATGGGCTTTTTCAAAGTGGCAAACACAACATAATTGGCTAGTATAACAACATTATATTGAATTGAAACATTCACTTTTTTTTATTCAAACAGTCAGTACAATTTTATAGGCATTCTGATCCTTAACAATAGTTGTCTCCAGGCTACATGGAAATAAATCTGTGCTTCATGACCTTTTTGATGTAGCTTCATGACCTTTTTGATGTACCTATTCCTATGCCTTCTAATAGTAGAGTGCTGGTCTATTCTTTTCATCAACTTTTTTACCTCCCATTCTATTAGATGGAGGCTGCCATTCTATTTTTTCACTAATTTTTTTCACACATTTTTCATTTGAAGTAAAGTATTTTTGATGTAACATGACCAACATTTGAATATCAGAACATAAATTTAAAAAACCAATTGTGAAAACAACCCTTCAATCATAGTTCTGAACTCCTCAGATGTTGTCAGCACCTTTTTTCTATTTTGGTGTTTTGGCACCCTCCCAATGTACTTACTACCTGTTGTTCTATTGGAGGTGCTGTTCTATTAGAAGAAAAACTGTACTGCCTATGAACTGATATCAAATGTTGTTGATACCACAATTGTTAGCTATTTTGCCCAAAGGTGCAATTCAGAAACCCATTGTCAATAAGATACTCACTTCATAATGTTAAAATGACCATGTTGTGCAAATGTAATGCACTGTAAAAATGATGGAAAATATTAACTTCATTATGTGAAAATGACCATTGTGTGCAAATGTAATGCACTGTAAAAATTATGTAAAATTATTCCCAGATATTTTTTCAGTAATCAAGTTTTGCAACCTGAAATATTGTAACCAACTCAAGTACTTTTTCATTCCCAGTTATTAAATTTGTGTTTGTTACATTAAAATTTATTTTCACAAAAATCTAATTTTATTTCTGCAACAGTGCCCCCTATTCCCAGCCAAATGTGGTGTAAGCTGAGTTCAGCATTCAGATTGGGTTATTTATCACAGCAATTTGATCTTGGTGTACAATTTCCCTACACACATTAGTTTTCAACTAAAATTGGAAAAACACACAAATTAGCTTTGAACATATTTGCGTTTACTGAATTGAGCTTTTTTAATGTCCATATCAACTGTTGGCGGCCAACTCATTCCGGTAAACTCACATGCGTTCAAAGCTGATTAGTGAGTTTTCAAAATTTTGGTTGAAAACTAGTGCGTGTAGACCCAGTGATACGAACCCTGCCTTTGCTAAAACAAACGCACGCACGCCATGCGTCAAATATTATTTACACATCGCAGCTGTATGTGGTATTCCCGGTTTACATACATAAAAATGTACGCACGTGTGCACTGTGTTGGCACGCGGCCAGCTAAGTCTAGTAAGACGTGTGTATTATCGATTGCCGTTTGTCATTGGCGCCCTGGAAGCTATTTCTATTTTCCAGTTGTTTCTTTTGTTGAAAGTGGATTAACGTTGTTTTTGGCAGATAAATATATAACTCTGTTTATATCATTAATTTAATTCAATCGGGGAATTTTGTCGCGCATCGAAACCATTTGACGTTTCAGTTTGTTTGTCATTTTTGTGCAATTTTTGGGGGTTAGAGATTTTGTTTAGACAGTTAGCTGCTTTTTCCAGGGGCGGATCCCGCACTCTTAAACGCTATGTGAACGGGAAATGTCACAACTTATGGAGTGTTATATGTGCGTTGTTCCCATTGGCGCACCGCACACTGGAATTTTGCGTTCAGCGTTCGAACGTTTTTGCACGCTGAACTTCAAACGCTGAAATCAATATCTAAAGAACACAACATTTTTGAAGCGTAAAAAATTCTACTCGCATGTGAATTGCGCGAAATGTTGCAAATTCAGAAATTTTTACGCTTCAAAAACGTTGCGTTCCTTAGATTTTGATTTCAGCGTTTGTAGTTCAGCGTGCAAAAACGTTCGAACGCTGAACGCAAAATTTCAGTGTGCGGTGCGCCGAGTGCCCAGTGAGGTTTGCATTTAACCCCTCCCCAAACCGCCCAGCTATCTATCTATCCCGGAGGCAAATTTGCTGGCTACTAGCCCCTGAACCCCCACCCTTCCTAATCGGCCCACCCACCTGGAGCGATGTTTGGGGGATTATAATCGTTAATTTTATAGCTTTTCACCTCCAAAATCACTAGATCACGTTCCTTATTGCCTATTTTCAGCTATCTTTAGTGCTATATGCTCTTGTATACCTATTTATATTGAGCTGTTTTACACCTACTTTTAGCGATTTTTCTCTTTTCTCCGTTCTACACCTTGAAAAAGCCTTTATATCAAACTGCCGCTACTCCCCCCCAACCCCCCCAAATTTTGTTCAGTTATCTATCCCGCCGGAGGAGCGATTTGCTATCTATCCAACCCCCTGACGGTCAAAATCTAGGAGCCCCCTGTCTCAGTTACCAATTTTCCGCGCAGCTAAAATGGACTTGAATCTACGTCATCATGTCGGCATCATGTGGCGATTGCGCCAGCCCGACGGCAGCCCGGCACAGAATCGAGGACAACCCCCGTTTGTCGGGCATCGCTTCTCGCACGTTCTGCATCTCGGCACCAGGCTAGCCTTTTTTTGGCGTATTTACCCCGGGTAGAGGTTAGTTTGTAGGGCGGGGGTTGTGAACCTGTCGGGGGTTGTGCCCGCTCAGCTATCTATCGATCGCGGAGGCAAAAAATTTCGGCTCAGCTATCTATCTATCTATCCCCCAAATCGCAAGATTTTAGCTTTATTTTGCACCAATTTTCACTCAAAATCGCTAATTTTCGTACCTTTTGTATAGTTTTTTTAAGCTCCAATTTCTAATTAATGTTCCTTATTGCCTATTTTCGGCTATTTTTTGTGGTATATGTACTTAAATACGTATTTTTAGCTGTTTTTTACGCACTTTTAACGAGTTTTTCCCTTTTCTTCATCTATACATTTGAAAAGCCTATACATTTTTCTCCCTTTTCTTCCTTCTATGCCCCGAAAAAGCCTATATATCGAACCACCACAACACCCCCCAAACCCCCCCCCCAACCCCCCCAGAAAAGTTTTCAGCTATCTATCTCTCCGGAGGAGCGATTTGCTACCTATCCAACCCTCGAAGGGTCAAAATTCAAGATACCCCTGGATGGTTTCTATCAAAAAACTCCGTGTTCATGTCCACCCGTCATGCTTATCAACTTTCATGGAATGTTCATGACTTCAAGTCAAGTTGGACATGGAATGGTGCTTTGATAAGGTTATATACCCGGCGAACATGATGCTCTGCTCTCGCACTCATTTATGTCTCACGTTGGCAGCGTGCCAATGATGGTAAAGCATGTGATTTCTGTATAAAAGATGAAAAAATCATTGTTGTGATTAAACCTTTTTTCAACTTTCTGTGTAAATCGCATGCGTAAAAAATCGTTGGCACGCTTCCAGGGAACCACTCGTGCAGGGTGTAAAGTAACTGGAGTACACGAGAAGCTTCATACATTGAGAGTGATGTTCGCACTAGTTGACAAGGAAACCAAATGTCAACTGGTTCCCATCCCTATTTAAAGCTTGCTGACGAGCCGACGAACGACGTTCAAATGTAAAAGTAGTGTTCAAAGGGATTGTGGTATGTGCAATGTAAATACAGGGCTGGCATGAAGTATGTGTGTATACAATAATGCGTAGTGTTACTCGTGAGCAAGCTTTGAATTGGAATGGGAACCAGTTGACATTTGGTGTCGTTGTCAGTTACTGTATCTAGTTTTTGGCCTTTGAAAAGTTTTTCTCATAAAAAGCGTTTTTTAAACACCACCGTATGGGTCCAAATCTAGAAACCCCTGGTGCCAATCCCAGACCCTGGAAACTGTAAAGTTAAGTGTCAAATGTTAAGTACAGTGTCATGCAAAGTGTCAACTGTCATGACAAGTGTTAAGTTAAGTGTCAATTGTCATGACAAGTGTTAAGTAAAGTGTCAATTGTCATGCAAAGTTGAGTAATAAATTTTTTTTGGTTTGTTTTGATTGACATTTTACATGACACTTTACTTAACACTTTACGGGGTCTGGGACTGCCCCTGCTGTAAATACTTTTAAGTACGTAACATAATAACATACTCGACACAATAATACTAATGTTTTGTTACAAAGCACAAAATTTTCAGATAAGCGCGTCGATTAATCACCGCGCTGTACGTCGTCGAATTGTGTCAATTCCTAGTGATTTAGACATGTGGACATGTGGAATTTAGTAGAACGAAACTTTAGGCGGCCCGCACACTAGTTGACACATGCGTATCAGTTGTCAACTCAGATTTCGACTACACGTGTCGCACAGTGATCTCCAAATGAACATGTTTGCAATGTTGAGAAGTAAATATTAGGCAAGTGCGTTGGAAGATCACTCTGCGACACGTGGAGCCGAAATTTGAGTTGACAGAGGCCAGTTGACACAAATGTGTCAACCAGTTTTCGGGCCGCCTTTGCGTTCACGTGGTTAGTTTTCATAATTACTAGGGCACTGACATTCTGGTGTGTTCTGTATGGCGGCCCACATGTCAACTGGTGCCAATCCCAGACCATGTAAAGCGTAAAGTTGTGTCAAATGTCATGTCAAATGTCATGCAAAGTGTCGATTGTCATGACAAATGTTAAGTGTGAAGTGATTGTCATGCAAAGTTCAGTAATAAATTTCGTTCTTTCTTGTTTTGATTGACATTTGACATGACATTTGACACTTTACTTTGCATTTTACAGGGTCTGGGAGGGACTGCCACCTGGTCTGTGCCAACTCAAATTTTTGCTACTCGTGTCTGAAGAGTGATACTTCACGGCATTTGGCATGATTGTTGTTTATTTAACATTGTCACGTGTGCATTTGGAGATCGCTTTCGCACATATGAAGCCTAAATCTGAGTTGACGCAGATCAGTTGACACAAATGTGTCAACAAGTGTGATTCTAGGACTGGCCATGTTAATACGATCACTATCAGTCGCTTTTCTTATTGTTATCTTTCTAAACCTACTAAATAATTTCTAAAGGTACTACAATACATACATTTCTTTGTGTAAACATGTGCATTTGTGTTGATACTTGATGTATTCAGATAAAGTATTTATGTAGTTGAGGCATTACATAATAATAGTTGATTACATAAATATAAATATGTAATTATGGGATGTCGACTTTAGTGAAACCCATTATAAATACAGCCTGCATTATACTGAACTTGTCAATTGCAGAATAAAAAAATTTACTTTTTGGTTTATTTCGTTTTCATTTTTATTTGCATTCCATCAGTTTTATTTTTAGCAGAACTTACCACCACTGTGCTTCCACGAATTAGTCTACTGGAAGTTATCATTTGTCAGTTGTTTTATCAAATTTGTTGAGCACATAAGTGTAGCACATTCCACTGCAAGAAGTTCTCTATATTTACGTATCTCACTTATATTTTGTGTTGTC
The DNA here is from genome assembly GCA_964036195.1 of Sphaerolaimus hirsutus. Taxonomy (NCBI): domain Eukaryota; kingdom Metazoa; phylum Nematoda; class Chromadorea; order Monhysterida; family Sphaerolaimidae; genus Sphaerolaimus; species Sphaerolaimus hirsutus. The sequence goes on from OZ038459.1 coordinate 23,698,937, forward strand.
ATTCCGTCTGTAAGTGCACATGTAGTGAGTCAATCTCAGAGCTTTTTCAATAAATAGTTTGGTGCAAAAACGGCTGACAGAGGGGACTTGTTTGGGGGGCACCGTGCTTTTTGCTGAATTTTCATTTAATTGTCGCGACAAATACGCGCGAAATATCAAGCGTATTTAGGTATACAAAATACCGTATTTCCTCGAATTACCCCCACCCCCTCGAAATACCCCCGCCCCCTCAAAATAGACACTATGAATTAATAAACCCCCCCTCGAAATACCCCCCAATTGGGTGTAAATAGAACGTCAAGGATAAAAGCTGCGGTTCATTACCCATGCAATGCATAACACATGTTAAAAACAATGATTGTGTTACGTTAGAACATTCTGCAAGGTTTATACCATCTACATAATTATAAGGCTGTAGACTCTTATATAGTGTGGTTTTTGTCGCATTTTTCCACGTCTGCGTACATTATTAGCACCGGGATTTCAAAAAAGTTCTGGCAAAAAAATAACCCCCCTCGAATTACACCCCCCCCCCCTGGAAATACCCCCCTCAAAATTCTCACTCTGAAAAAATAAACCCCCTGGGGGTATTTCGAGGAAATACGGTAGTTGGCAAAAATTTTGAAACAATATCACCAACATCGACACCGAAGCACCGGCACATCGTATTGTGCATTTCGATTTCGCGCGTCCTTGTCGAACAGTAATATTTATCGTTGCAGCTCAATAATCAATTTTGCGTGCCCCCCTTTTTTGTTCACGCCCGCCAAATTGGATTGGATGGACTTTTTTGGGCGCCCGCCGCGCTCCAAGAGTGTCATCGATCCTTGCGACTCAAATTTGGTCAGTTACCGTATTGAATAGCCCTCCCTCGAATAATTCCCCCTCGAATAATTCCCCTCTGTAAGAGGAGTGAGGAAATGATAATTCCCTCTGAGATCATCAATAGTTCCCCCTTTCTTCGACAGAATGGTACTTTTTGTGTTTATAAAGCATACGTATTTCATGAAATTGTTAGAAATATGCTTGAAAATTTTGACGAAATAATAATTCCCCCCTCAAATAGTTTGACGAAATAATAATTCCCCGGGGCAATTTTTCAAGCAAATACGGTATGCATTCATTTTGCGAGTGTCCGGGCGCCGGCGGGTGGCAAGTTATAGCTTTTCCAGTCCGAACGGACTTTAAATACTTCATTAATAAGTCTATTGTTACTCAAATTTTACACTGCACTTTTTCTGTTACTTCAAATTCCCGACAAGTTGTTTGTAACTTGCTACTGAAACTAGAATTGTGACCCAACAGGGTCTTAAAGTAGCTCTGGCGCCGATTCCGCAAGCCAAGCCAGGGGTCTCCAATGGGAGGGGGTTCCCGCCGATCTGGCCAGCTATGTATCCAGTGGTTCGGTAAGGGGGGCGGGTAACCCCCCAAACGCTTAAGCTATCTATCTCAGAGCAAACTCAGATCAGCAGAAAACATTTCACACGTACAATGAACCTTTTATGTATTTATTATGTAAAAATATGTATTATCTTACACATTAAGTTCACTAACATTGATTTCGCTGATTTCACTGCTTTAATTGTTGAATTTGTACTCCTACAAATGATTTATGTAACCAATTTGTACAATAAATCAATCATGCATTTTACTGAAAATTCTGATGAAAAAAACTCCTCCCCTCGAATAACCCCCCTGAAAAAGACCCCCTCAAAAAATTCTGATGAAAAAATAACTCTCCGGGGGACTTATCCGAGGATATACGCTTTATACGGTATCTATACCAGTGGCAGCACAGTTATCTAGGTATATGTATACTTTTGACACTTCGCATGACATTTGACATTTGACATTTAACTTTTATTAGTGTTGTTTGTTTTTATTTTGCACAAAAGCATTGAAAAACATGTCATGGACTTTTTACAAGCAAAATTAGCCTTGACACCACATTTTTGCAAACAATGTTATGCCATTACGTTTGCACAAAATGGTGACATTCGTAATTAGATGTAATTTACATCATGGAGTAAATACGTCAGCGTATGTTAAGGTTGTCAAAACAGGTGGAACTTTACATATCACTTTACATATATAACTGTCTGACTGTTTTCTCTCTGTTTCCATTCTACACCTTGAAAAAGCACTCCTGTATATTGAGCCCCCCAACCTCCCCCCAATTTGAGCTATGTATTTATCCCCCCGGAGGAGTGATTTACTATCTTGTTGAAGCCCTGAAGGGGCCGAAATTCACTAAATCCCTGTATCTATCTATCCCGGTGGCCGCCCAGTAATCTATATGTTTACTTTTGACACTTTACATGACATTTTACAATTTAGCTTTTTCTGCTTGCCTTGGCAGCCATGGAGGGAATGCATGATTTTGCGGTTTCGATTTTGGCACAATTTTTTCGGACAATTGAGCTGTTTTGTGCTGTTTTTATGTCTTTTTCGATTAGGCAATATGTGAAGCCGAAATCTGAGTTGACACAGACCAGTTGACACACATGTAAAAGTGTCAAATGTTATGGAAAATGTTTACAAATGTTATGGAAAATGGTTATGGCTGAGCCCCCCCCCCCCGTTCGCCGGGTTCCGTAAACAAGCAGCCCCCCCCCGCTCAAAAATCCTGGATACGTCCCTGTCTCTACGCAAAAACTGCTTTGGGCTAGACTAATTTTCCAGTGTAAATAAAGCCAATCTAGCCAATGTAAATGAAGTCAAATGTAGTGATGTGAAAAGCGCCAGAATTCTGGCGCCAAGCGCCACTGGCGCCAGAGCAAAATGGCGCCAAGCGCCAAAAGCGCCATGGCGCTTTATGCTTTGGCGCTAGCGCCAGGCATTTTGTTCCTGGCGCCGGTCAAAAATAGCGCCAGCGCCATGGCTCTTTTACATCACTAGTCAAATGTCAATTCAAATTCACGTGGGAACACAAAGAGACTCTGATTTCCGTTTCATTGTAATTTTTTCTTGCTCACATGTCACTGCATAAAAAACCCTTTTACATTGCTTTAATGATGCTTTCATTTTCAGCTCAAGACAGGCGATTCGTCAGATACAAAATGGCCGTTTCGCGACAGGCACGTTTCTTCTTTTGCTTCCATGCCTTGTCAAGTTGCAAATCAAGTGGTATAAAACTTGAACGTCCTGGAACGTTTCAAGACAAGTAAACAACGACTAGTAAGCGAGTAAATGCCGTATTTCCTCGAATTATTTTCCTTTGAATCAACCCCCCCCCCAAATTGAGTATAAAGAGATGTGAACCAGAGAACATGTTAAAAACAATGAATTAGTTGTATTAGGACTCGTATTACAGCATCTTTATTACGTAATTACTTAGGTATATAAGTCTATAGACACTTGTCGTTCTCTGTTATTATTGAATTTTGCTACTTCTGAGTATGTGGAATTCCTGGCGAAATAATAAAGCCACCTTGAATAAGCCCCCCCTCGAATCAACTCCGGCGAAATAATAAACCCCCTTGGGCTGGGGGTGTTTCGAGGAAATACGATATGTGGCGTGTGACATGTAAATGTGAAGTTTAAGTTTAAGTACTTGTCAAATTCAAGTTCATTTACCACTTGATTTACAACTTCAACATCACTTACCCATTTGAAGTTCACTTGTCACCCATCAAATCTAATCTGCCGTAATCTGCTTCTTTGGCTATTGTAGTGCTACCAAACTAGCTCCTTTGTGACCCTCGCAGACAAGTTCAAACGGCGGCACTGCAGTCGACCGGCGACATTTCACCAGCGAGAACATCTTCTGTTGGCGGCAAAATACGACAACGTCAAGAAACTTTATTTTTCCAAGGATTCGCAGCTCCAGTCGGTGAATAATGAAATGCTGAGTTTGCACGAGCGGTGGAATGTGAGTCGGTTGGCCCCGTGCCAGGGGTCTTCTAGATTTCGACCCTCCGGGGGTTGGGTAGATAATAAGCAAATCGCTCCTACGGAGGGCAAGATAGCTGAAAAAATTTCTGGGGCTGGTTCGCGGGGGTTCGATAGATAGGCATAGAAAGAAGAAAAGGGAGAAAAATCGCTAAAAGTTGGTGAAAAATGGGTATATAAGCACATATACTACCAGAAATAGATGAAAATAGGCAGTTATACGCATGAACTAGTTATTTTGGAGGTGAAAAATCTATGAAAATGTATGAAAAATAGCGATTTTGAGCAAAAATTGGGGTCGTTTTTCTCAAAAATTCAACTCAACGTTGAGAAAACTCAACTACATTCAAAGTCATGAATTCTTGAAATTTTGGTCGAAAACAAGTGTGTGCAAGCGCAATAGGATTTTTTCTCCATTCATTTTTGATATTTTCTTGAATGCAGCATGTGAATGTGCTGTTTCTAAAGAAAGTGCATCATTTTTGCATCATTTTTTATAGTTCATTACATTTGCACAAACTGGCCCTGCGCTCTCGGCTTTTCGACTGAAATTTTGATGACTCATGAATCAGCTTTTAACACATTTGATGCTTCCAGATTGAGTCATTGTTTATTTCTGTCAACTGTAGTTTACAGGCATCTCATTCCGGTAAACTCAAATGCCTTCAAAGCTGATTCACGAGATTCAAATGTTTTAACACTAGTGTGTTTGTCGGGGAGGGGGGCGGCAATATTTCAACTCACATTCAACATTCACAGGTGTCCGCTGAGCTTGGCGCGGCCACGCGTGCCTTCAAGGCTGAAAAATTGCGGTGAGCGGTCTGCAATGAGGGGTGGGAACGGGTAACCCCCCACGAATCGCCCAACTGTCTATCTATCTCGGAGGCCGCTCAGCTATCTACCTATCTATGCCGGAGGAAATGTTTTTGCCTTTATCCCCTACCCCCGCTCCCCAAATCGGCCAGCTATCTAGCTATCTGAATCGATTTTTACAGGCATCTCTTAGGGCATATATTTAGGGATTCCTACTCCCTGGAATATTTACCCTAAAAAGTGACAAAATATAATTCCCGAGGGGGTGGGGGTATTCGAAGATTGGCAGTATGCTCTCGGGTGGTCAATCTATAAATCTCCCCTTTTCCAACCCCCCCCCCGTTTACAGTGCGAAACCCGTCTGGTCGACTCGCAGAAGAAGGTCCACCAGTTGACGCAGTCGCTCGAGGATACTGAGCGGCGGCGCAGCCAGCTGGCACTGGAAAACGACGAGTTGGTGCGGAGCAAGCGCGACCAGGGCAGGAACGTGCTCCAGCTGGAGGCGCGCCTTGCAGCACAATGTGGCCCAGCTCGAGGACCGCTTGAAGCAAACTCGGGTCAGAAGCTTTTTCCATGGATTTTTGGGCCTTCAATGTGATTGGTTGATTCAGGGGTAGGAAAAGGGGGGTTGGGGGGGGGTTACCCCCCTCCCCAAACCGCCCAGCTATATATCTATCCTGGAGGCCGGTCAGCTATCTATCTATCCCGGAGGCAAAATTATGGGCTACTATCCCCTAACCCCCCCCCCCCCCAAATCGGTCAGCTACCTACCTAATACACGACCCCCAATTTTCACTCAAAATCACTATTTTACAAACCGTTTTATAGATTTTTTCCTCCAAAATCACTAGTTCATGCGTCTAACTGCCTATTTTCAGCTATTTTTAGTAGTATATATGTGCTTATATACCCATTTTCCACCTACTTTTAATGATTTTTCTCCCTTTTCTGCCTTCTATGCCTATATATTTAACCGCCGCGAACCCCCCCCCCCCAACCCCCCAGATAATTTTACAGGTATCTATCCCGCCGGAGGCGCGATATGCTATCTATCTAACCGCCCGGAGTTTGACTTTTAACTTTTTTGTTTGACTGTTAAGTAGAGTTGACAGAGGTAAAAAATGGCTCATTTGAGAAATATCAAATGCATTCAAAGTGGATATATCACGTAGCTTTTAAGGTTTGGGTGAAAGCTAGTGTGCACAGGGCCATCTTGTGCAAATGTAATAAACCATAAAAATGATGCAGAAATGATGCAACTTTTTAATTTAAGCAATTTAAGAAAACAATTTGAGCTCTCTAGATTGAGGTAACTGTCAACTACAGTTGACTACTACGACTCATTTTAGAAAACTCAAATGCATTCAAGGCATATTTATAAGTTCTTCAAAATTTCAGTTCAATTAGTTCAATGCCATTTTGTGCAAATGTAGTGAACTGTAAAAATTATGCTGCACTTTCTTTTGAGACATCATATTTACATCCTGTATTGAAGAAAATACACAAAATCACTATTGTGCCTACTAGGGATGAAAAAAACGTTTTTTTCACAACCCTGTTTTTTATTTAAAAAACAACATTTTATGAGTCAACATATACAGGTGGAAGACAAGTGGCAGTAATTTGTGATGTTATCCATAGCTATAGAATTGCTGTGGAGCCATGGGATAGCATTATAAATGGTGATTTTGTCATAAAGAGGCATTTTTATGGGACTCTTCACGTTTATTACCTTTTGTCAAAATATTCGGGATTTCAAGTGAAGTTCAGCTGGAATAGTGCTTGAATAAAGCTGAGAGTCGTTTATTACATTCACAGTCATGTTTCACACTGTAGAAGTATGTGGGAACACACGACTGGATATTGTATACTACACTAACATATCACAGCTTATTTTTACACAATGGCATGAACGACTGGTAGCTTTTACACCAACAAAATCAATGAAAACAACCACCAATGGTAAAGTGTATGTGAAATTGCGTGCTTGCGCAGTTTTTTTAAATGTAATTTTTTTTAGAACAAAACCTTTGAAAAACTCTGGCCAACCCTGAATCGCAACGTTCTGGTCAAGCATCCTTTTCAATTGCAAGAAACTGCCCGCTTTTCAAATCCATCATCAATCTCAGAATCGCCAGCTAGAGGATGATTTGGAATCGGAACAGAGCGCTCGCGTTTCAGCCGCGAACGGCCGCGAGGAGCTCGACAACGAGGTGCGGCATTTGAAAGGAAAACTCGACTCGAGGAAAAGGTCCCGGCATGAAATGTCGACTCGTTTGAAGCGACAGTCGGCAAGGTGGGCGAGGGTGCTGAGTTGTTTTAAGTACCAAACTTTTTTCAATGTATATATGAAGGGTGTGCTTCTAAATGTAAATACCGATCTACAAAAAGTCGATTTTGAGATAATCGCAATTGAAAGTTTGTAGTATGCAATACCCATACATGGGTATTGGGTATGGGAATTTTGGGTATGGGTATTTCGGCCATATTGTTGGGTATCCACATGCATGGGTATAATCATTGTTTATACACATAACACTAGATATATAACATTAAGTGAATCGTATTTTTTGTAGTACAGTACATTTTAAAGGAACAAATTGGTAATAGCATGTAGATCGGTACCTTTGAAAGCACAAAATCAGATAGATGTAGGCTTTATGTTTTGTCTACCTGGCAAAAATGACAAGGGAATTTTTTGATTGCAACGTGAATTTCGAGCTTTGGTGTATGTTATTGGGCGTCAAAACGTTTGCAAATCACCCTGATCTGCATATTAATTTTACCTTAATAGCAATGATGTTGTTGAAAGTGTTGAATACTATCAGCACATTGCCAACACTGGTGGCTTACACTAGCCAAAGTTTCATGATCACAACTTAAAGCAGCGTTGAGCTAGAGCACCATTTGTACATCAGTACAAAATGACCAAAATTTTAACCCTCACAGTTCCGCAGTGGGTGGAGCTAGAGGGGTGAAATTTTGGGTGAAAACTCAAAACACCTGATATATTAACGTGTTGAAATTTGGCGATTGGCGAGCACTGCCCGGGGACTTTTCAGCCCGACCATGTACATTGCACATAGCACAATTTTTCCCAACACTTCTGCTTGATAAGCAACATGATAAAACACTTTTCACGGTACGGTTTTCATTTAAATACCGTTTATCGGCTCGTCAGCAGGCTTTGAATTGGGATCGGAACCAGTTGACATTTTGCGACCCTGTCAACTATTGAGTAAACCCATTTTCCAGTGAGCGAAACTGAACCTGAAACATCCTCCCATCACAGGACCGTGAAAAAGGAAGGCTGCAATCACATGACTTGCGTGTGCGGCGAGCATTTCTGCTACGTGTGCAAGCAGCCCGTGTCGCCCAGGGACCCTTACAGGCACTTCAAGGACGGCACGTGCAGCACGCACACTAGTATTGATCAGGTGGGTTTGCGGTAGGGTTCAAACGGGATTGACTTTTCGGGATCGGGATTGGTTTTTTGAGATTTTGGGATCGGGATTGGCCGGGATTGGGGTCACGGGATCGGGATCGGGATTGGCATTTTTTCGGGATCAGGATTGGGGTCTTGGGATAGCGATTTTGGCCAATGTTTTGGCATCCACAGTTGTTCATAAAGGTCTAAAAACACTGTTGGATGCCAGAAACGTGGCATAAAATGAATGCTGGGTGGTTTGCATTCACATTTTTGCATGCAAAAACGTCGTTTTTTCACGTTTGATAATTACCACTAATTTTTCCGGGATCGGGATTTGAAAAGTTTCGGGATCGGGATCGGGACTGCTAAATCCCGGAATTTCACGGGATCCGGGATCGGGATCGGGATCCCGTTTGAACCCTAGTTTGCGGATAACCGGGTTTTTAAGGTTTCTTTTTTAAACAGCGCTTTGAATGATTTTGAAAAAATCTGATTTTAATTTGAAAAAAATCTTTTAAAAACGATCTTTTCTATCTTTTTCTGAAGGCTTTCGAAAAAATTGAAATTTTCGAACCTCACAAATTTCTAATCCAAAACTGAGGTTCACGCGGACGTGGCCGAGAGCGCCGGACGCGAGGCGAGGGAAAAGTTTCTGGCGGAAAATCCACAACAGAGAGAGTTCCTGGAGGCGCGCGGAACTGCTGTCCTGGATGGGAATGCCATTGGGAATTTGGTCGATCGGCAGAACGCCAAGAGCGCCTGGCAGAGTGCCAAAGCGCGGGAAGCCAACTGTACACGTGCGACGTGTGCGCCGAGGACCAGGTGCTGCCCGAGGATTTGTGCTGTTGCAACGAAGATCCTAAACACGTTTTCTGTGCTGATTGTGTCGCTGAACACGCCAGGGTCAAGGTGAAGGAAGGTATGTTTGGAGGGGCGCTTGTCCAGGGGTTTAGTAGGGGGGGGGGGTTACCCCCAAATCTGACAGCTATCTATCTATCCCGGAGGCCCGCTCAGCTATCTGTCTATCCCTGAGGCAAATTTTTTGGCTACTATCCCCTAACCCCCCCCCCCCAATCGTCCAGCTATCTATCTATCTAGAGCGATTTTTGAAAATTTTTCGCTCAAAATCGCTTATTTTCGTTCCGTTTTATAGTTTTTCACCTCCAAAATCGCTAGTTCATGTTCATTATCGCTTGATTCGGCTATATATGTGCTTATATACTTATTTTTAGCCATTTTTCACCTACTTCTAGCGATTTCCCCCCCCCCCTTTCTTCCTTCTATACCTCGGAAAACCCTATATATCGAACTCCCGCGAACCCCCCCCCCCACCCCCCCCCCCAGAAAATTTTTCAGCTATCTTTCCCTCCGGAGGACCGATTTGCTATCTATATTAACCCCCGCGGGGGTCCAAATCTACAAAACCCCTGCACTTGTATTTTGCATTTTTTAAGTTTTTATTCAGATGATATTTGGTATGAAAAGCGAAGGTTGTGGAGGTTAGCAGTCATGTCGCATCCAGAAATGGAAGTTTTGATATAAAAAATATCAGTTAACAAATGAAAGAACTTACACTGATTACTTGTATGTGAAATTGTTTACACATGCACAAAAAATCGCAAAAAATTTTACCCGGCGGATCGATGTGAAAATTTTGTCCATATATTCATTTATTAAAATTATTTTTGTGAGCTCTATGATTGAAAAAATATCAAAATCACATTTTACAATACTAAAACTATTAGTAAAACATCTTACACCCCCCCCCCAGGTTCGCACCGAGTTGCGTGCATGCAGTCCCCCTGCGCGGGCAACTACCTGCACTCGGTGCTGTCCAGCTTGTTGTGCAAGGCTGACATGGACACCCTGGACAGGTGCCACTCCCACACCCTCAAGGACGTATCCAGGGGGGGCGGGGGGGGCTGCAGCCCCCCCCCCTTCCCGGGGTGAGACCTAAAAAGTCCCGGAAAATGCAACTTTTCCTATATATTTTTCGATGTTCCTTAAAAAATTTTAAAAAGTGATTTTCTCATTTATATTTTCCACCAGTTTACAATGGGACACATTCAAAAACGTAAATATGAAACTGTTTCACGTTCTGAAACGAAATCTTGTGATATGAAACCGTGCACTTAACACAACAAATGGGGTACATTTATTTACCCCCATGCCAAATTCGAGCGGTTTTCACTCAAAATTGTTGTGTTGGGAGCCAATCGAAACCGTGCGCCTGACGTGGGCCACCCGGTATATCTATATCAAGTTCTGTTTAAATCACAGGCGATGCAATTCTGGCCTCGCTTTGCGAAATGTTTCCCGAAATGGACAAAAAGTTTCTGAACGATGCCCTAAAAGCTTGCAATCTTGATGTGAATATGGCTGCAAACGAGATTTTAGCTGGCAACTTCACGAAATTTTACTTACCAAATTTACAAAATGCCGTTTGCTCGAATTCCGGTGATCCTGATGATGACAAGAAAATCACAGAAAGTATGGCTGAATTTTTGGACGATCAAAAAGGGTTGGCTGGGGTTACATGCAAAAAATTTAAAAAAAGCCTTTCCTGCAATTTTTTGAGCATTGTTGCACGCACTAATGGCATTTTTAGAATTGAGTTAACTTATATATCAGCCTTGAATGCATTTAGTTGACTGGAAGAAGCCTTCCATTAACTATAGTTGACGAACGTATAATCAAAACAGCAAAAAAAACACTCGCAGCGGCCGGTCAACTTCCACTGCCGATTTGTCCCAATCTTCATCAAGTTCAACTGCACCAAAAACGGCAGTAAAACGTGCCATTGACAACGCGGGCGCAAACTTCAATGCCGATGCGAAGCTACCCAAACATGACCATGCTAGTAGCAGTAGTAGTAGCGTTTTACCAATACCCGTAACGTTGCGGGACCCGGAATCGAAACCGAATTCCGGTTCTGTTGGTGGAGATGCGAGAAATCCGCCAGGGGCCAGATTTGATTCGATCGATTCGGAAATGGCGAGTAGGAGCGACGGAATGGAAATTACTCCAGTGGCGGGTAGCACGAGCAGTCACTCCGAGAATGATTTGAAAGGTGTTTTTGTCTATTTTGTGTTGTTTTTTTTCAGTCGAGTCTTACAAGGCTGGGGGCGGTTCCACACCGCAAATATTTACACGGTGAAAAAAGATTTCTTGATTTTTCTCTTTATTTTTTACGTGCAGAATCAAAATTGCTCTACTATAACAAGGCTAGCAAACAAAAGTTTTGACATTAATTCCCAGAATTTGTAATTTTCAACTATTCTCACTCCCGCCAAAAAAGAAAGAAACAAAATTGCGATTTTTTAAAAATCGTCCACCCACTTTCCCTTCCAGAAATCGAGCAAATTCCGAAGTCGGAATCAACTCCAGATCCGGAGCCAATTCCAATTTCTTGGCGCCAGCACATTCAGGATGAAAATATCCTCCGAATGCTGACGGGCGCCCAGTGCCGCACGATAGGCAAATGTGTGCAGATTTTCCCGCAGGCAGACCCAAACTGGATCGTCAAGCAGTTGCTGCATGTCGATGTGCCAAAGACTTTTGAGCAGCTAGTCGAGGGTTGGTTTTGGGCACATGGGGAGTTTCATTCTAAAAATGCATATGTCCAAGTTTTTCGATTTTTCAAAATCGCATTTTAAAGTTTGACGCTGGCCCGACGGCGCTATGTTTGGGGGACGACGCTTGCCCCGCACTTTTCAGATAGATCCGACATTTCTCTACAATTTTTGTAATCACAAATTTTGTTGGCCGGGAAATATTTAGGGAGTTGTGTGAGATTTTGTAAGTCACCCAAAATTGGGAACAAATCTGAACATTTGAAATTAGATGTTAAAAAACGTCTTAACGGTGCATCGTAGGATAAAACGAATCACATCACTGCAAAGCCCGTGTCTAAAAGTACCTCTACCTAAATTTTCAGATCAATATATGCATGCATATTTGATTTATAGTGCAAAATAGATTTGGAAATTCACGTATGCATTTTCGGAAATGAAACTTTTTTTTGTATGGGAATTCCGGCCAGCTCTCCGCGGCCGCGCCGAAGCACGCGTGCATTTTTGGAAATGAAACTATTTTTTGGATATGTGCACTTAGGGATGGCCAGCGCTTTTTTAAAAAAAACGCCGCTTTTTTTTAAAAAAGCGCAAGGGTCCCAGCGCTTTTTTAAAAAAAAGAGCACTGGCAAAATTTTTTGTACCTATGCACTAGGTATTTTGTAATTTTTTTGCGCGCAAGCGCGCAATTTCACCATTACATTACCACTGGTGGTTGCTTTCATTGGTTTTGTGTATTTTTAGTGTCAATCTTGCATGCTATCGTATAATAATAAGCTGTGATATGTAAGTGTAGTATATAATATCCACAATGTGGTTCCACATACTTCTACAGTAGGAAACGCCAGTCTCAATGTATTAGCCTTCTTTTATAACCTTATTTAAGCACTATTTCATGCCTAATTTCATGCCTAACTCACGAACATTTGACAAATAGCAATTTACATAATGAGTCAACATAAAAAGTGGATTTTTTTGCATAAAACACCACCTGTATTACTTTCCCTGGCTCCACAGCCATTGTATGACTATATATCATCACAAGTACTGCCACTTGTTTGACTTTCTAGGAAATGTCTTGACATTTTTTGAAAAAAGCGAAAAAGCGCGTTTTTTAAAAAAAGAGCGCTTTTAAAAAAAAGCGGGGCCGTTGAAAAAAAGCGCTTTTTTCCATCCCTATGTGCACTTATGAAATGAAACTCCGGTGGTCCGAGATGGATGCCGTATTTCCTCGAAATACCCCCCCTCGAAATACCCCCCCCCCCCCTCGAAATACCCCCCTCGTTTGACCCCCCCCCTTCTCGAGACCACTATGAAACAATCACCCCCCCTCGAAATACCCCCCCCCCCCCTCGAAATACCCCCCTCGTTTGACCCCCCCCCCCCCCCCTCTCGAGACCACTATGAAACAATCACCCCCCCCCTCGAAATACCCCCCCAATTGAGTGTAAAGAGAACGTACATGACAAATATTGCAGTTTGTGTTCTGCGTAGTGCAGAACACACGTTAAAACAATGTCGGAATCACGTTAGAACAGTGTTTATACCATCTACGTACTAATATTAGTCTACAGGAGTCTATACATGTAAGTTATTGATGCATTTTTCTACCCCAGCGCACATCACAAACAACGATTTTGTACTAGGATTTCAAAAAAGTTCTTGCGAAATAATAACCCCCCCTCGGAATACCCCCCCCTCGTTTAACCCCCCCCCCCTCTTGGGAGCACTATGAAACAATCACCCCCCGGGGGTATTTCGAGGAAATACGGTATGTGCACTTTCGAAATGAAAGTCCTGTTTTTCATAGGGGATCTGAGATGGATATATGCACTTTCTATGTGAAAATTGTGATTTTTCTGAAAAACGGTACCACTGTATCTCGGGAACGAAATGGACTATAACGCTGATTTTTTTCTAAAATGTGAAAACTATACGTGGAGGTCAAATGCACGCTTAACTCGATTTTTCTGGATTTGGCGCTTGCGAAATTTTAGAATGGAACTCCCCACATGTACACTTTTTACAAACATTTTACACATTAAAATGATTTTATTTACTGGCTGGCTAGGGTGTCAACTTTCCGTTTTCCGTTTTCCGTTTCTGCTTTCCGCAGGCAATTTTTTTTCCGTTTCCGTTTCTGTTTTCCGGCTGCTAAATTTTTTTTCCGTTTCCGTTTTTCCGGCCCATTTTCCATTTTCCGGCTAATTTTCCAGTTTTTCCGTCTTTTTTCCGTTTTCCGGCTCAATTGTCTGTTTTGCCAACTTTTTTTTATTTTACAGCTCAATTTTCTGTTTATTGTTTCAGCCAAACTGGTAAACATGCATGCAGGTTCTCAATTATGTGAATTTTTTGTATTTCTAGCAAGATTTCTGCAAATTTTTTTATTTCTGGATAAATTTCTGCAATTTTTTTCCGTTTCCAGCAAAATTTCAGCAATTTTTTCTTCCGTTTCTGGCATAATTTCAGCAATTTTTTCCGTTTCCGTTTCCGTTTTCCGGCCTTTCATTTTTCCGTTTTCCGTTTTCCGGCAAGTGCAAATTTTTTTCTGTTTCCGTTTTCCGGCAAGTGCAAAAAATTTTCCGTTTCCGTTTCCGTTTTCCGCCAAAACGTTTTTGTTGACACCCTAGGCTGGGCCATACATGGACGAAAAAAGTATCGAATTTATGGCAGTGACATCTATTGACAAGCTTTTACATACCCAAATGGGTAATAAATTTGACTAAACCGTATATTCCGCGGTACCGTTGTTCTTCTAATAAAAGGGTTGGGCTCCAATAGAAGGGTGCCTATAAAGGAGGTACACTTTTAGAACTTTATTTGGATCACAAAATAAATAGATGGGCACTCTCCAATAGAAGGGTCAAAAACCGATGGAATTCTGCCAAATACATAAAACAATAAGTGTCAGCGGGTGCTGTTCTTGGATACCGTTTTGATTTGATGCCCGACGATCACAATTTTATTTTGTCAAACACCCAAACAAAAATCCATTTCACTTTCAACCCCCCTCGCTCAGATATGATGTCCTCTCCTTACGGCAGGATATCCACAGTTTTAGAGATACAAAAACGCGACCGCCGACGGAAAGCCTATTTGGATCCGGACCGATTCGACGCGGAAGATTATCTCCGAGCGCACGCTTTTGATCCGAAGAAAAAGTTTTCGGAAGATTCCGAGAAACCCACTGAGCTTTATACTAAGCATTTGATGGTCTGTTTTTTGTGTGATTTATTTATACTTGTCTTTGTCAATGGAATAGCTTTAGGTGTGTTTGAGTTCCTGCATTTGCACATTAGCAGGATCGTCATTGATTGAGAGGACCCTGTGTCTCTCGTCATGTAACCCAGCTCATCATGTAGACCCGGCCGTCATGTAATTCTACCCGGTTGCCATGTGTGCCCTCTAGTCATGTATGGTGGCATACATACATGACTGGCGCGTAGATTAGTGACATGCAGCTGGGTCTACATGACCACCGCCTCATCCACAGCGAGTTTGCACCACCATTGGGATGACTTCTTGATGTGGGCCGCTAGGCAGCGCAGAGTGGCGCAATCACTCAGCTGTAGGGCCCCCCCCCGCCCCCCCCCCCTGGATACGGCCCTTGTGGGGGTGGTGATGTGAACGCGCTGTAAAAATGTGGACTTTGTAGATTTGGAAAAAAATGTTGGGGGTTCAATATATAGGCTATTTTGAGGTTTAGAAGCTAAAAAAAGGGGGAAAAATCGCTAAAAATAGGTGAAACATAGCTAAAAATATGTTAAGAGTATGTACAAATAGGAACATAAGCACATAAATAGCCAAAAATAGCTGAAATTGTGCGATAAGACATACACATTGATGATTTTGAAGGTGAAAATATAAAAATAGGTATGAAAAGTAGCGATTTTGAGTGAAAATTAGGGTAAATTTATCAAAAATCGCTGCAGGATAGAAAGATAGCTGGCGATTTGTTGGTTGTTGTTGTTTTTTTTTGGGGGGGGGGGGGGGTTCAGGGGATAGTAACAAAAAATTTCACCTCGGGATAGATCGATAGCTGAGCATCTTCCGGGATAGATAGATAGCTGGAGCGTTTTTGGGGGGTAACCCCCCCCCCCTACCAGACCCCTGGGTTGTGTAAACCCGTTGCATGCCGCTAATCTATCCGCTAGTCATGTACGCCTCCATACATGACAGCTGGGTAGAATTACGCGACGGCCGGGTCTGCATGACTAGAAGGCCTACATCATTGAGAGGCACCGGTCCATTGAGGTTGATGTTTTTCCAACGTTTTTAAAAAAGCACAATAATCGGAACCCTTTTTTACAAGCATCCATCTTCTTGCTGGAGATTTTTTCTAAAATGTCCACTTCAAAAAACGGTCAAGTGACGTCGAAATTTTTTGACGATCCCTTCGATCCCTCTCACTTCACAGGCGTATTTGCACCACGAGTACCCCTCCCTGCGTGCCACTTGGCTGGCTGAACTTGTGCAACACGCTGGCGGAGGTCGCTTATTGCCCGTATACGAGGTCCTCTATCCCCGTACGTTTGAAAATGTTTTTCTTTTTTAAGTTGAAAATATTTTTTTAAATTTTTTTTTGCAGAGCGGTCGGTGGTGCGTCGGGGTGGGCGACCGGATGTACGCGTGCCCGATGAGAAAGCGCAGAAAAGACTGTTGAAAATGCCCGCCGTATGTGAGTTGTGTCTTTTTGCATCTGCTCGTTTTTGAAAGTGTGACGTATCCGGATAAATCTTGCAAGGTTTCAAGTAGTGATAGGTTAAGAATGGCACCTAAATAGGGTTGTTTTTTGCTCGGTATCAATTTTTATCCACAAATGGATGGGTAAATAGCTGGATCAGGGGTTCGTATGTGGGGGGGGGGGGGTTTGCCACCCTCCCCCATCCAAAAAAAAATCAACCAGCCATATAGACTAGCTGTCTTTTATTTTGCAGACCAATCGAGCAGCAGGAGGTCGCGCGGCTCAGTTCCCGCCTTTGTCCCGGACGAGCAGCCGGAAGAAAACAAAATCGAATGGCCCGAAACTTTCGACCAGAGGTTTTTCGCTGAACTGCAGTATGTCGTGCACAAGCCGGCGATTGAAGGTATTTTTGGGACATTTTCAAGAAGATATTGGGGAAAGTTTCAATTTCGCAAGTGGCTAAAAAGTAGGGTTCACTTTTTTAATCGGAATTTTTTAATTTTCGGGATCAGGATCGAGATTGGGGTCTTGCAATCGGGATTTACATTTAGCGATTGACTTACCCGATGTATGATTTACAAGCGTGTTATAGGAAAAACAACGTTTTTTAGACAAAATGCCGTGCTCCCTACGCAGCGCACCTCAACGCTCGTCTGGCAAAGCGCCAAGAGCGCCTGGCAGAGTGCCAAAGCGCGGGAAGCCAACTGTACACGTGCGACGTGTGCGCCGAGGACCAGGTGCTGCCCGAGGATCTGTGCTGCTGCAACGAAGACCCGAAACACGTTTTCTGTGCTGATTGTGTCGCTGAACACGCCAGGGTCAGGGTGAAGGAAGGTTTGTGCGGGCAGGGTTTTGTAGATTTGGATTAGGGTTCAAACGATATGACTTTTCGATATCGATATTCGATATTTTTTTCTGAAACTCGATATTCGATATCGATACGATATGGAACCTCGATATCGATATTCGATATTCGATATTGAAAAATGGTCGATATTCGATATTCGATATTTTCGATATTCGATATTGCGATATGCTTTTGGTATAGCAAGGCATATTTCAAGTGGCATATTGTATTTTCATGTGGTTGCACACATGTTTAATCATCTCTTTACTGAAATTTGAATGGTGCAAGTGATTTTAACAAGCTTTACATCACTCAATGGTAGAAAATAGAAGAAAAACATGATGAATCAAAGTGTATCAGACAAATAACAATTGGTAGATATTACAGTTCATCCTAACCTAATTGCTTAAGGGCATGTTGCAAAAAAAGTATATCAGCGTTTTCTGGCTTCAAATTTAGCACTCCAACAACAATGACATTATAAATACTGTACTTTTACTCATCAAATACAATACTATAAGCACATCAGCTCAACCATAAACATCTCAAATGAAAATGAATAGTAAATTTGGGGACACAAAAGAGGTTCGATATATCGAAAAAATGGTCGATATTCGATATTTTTTCAAAATTTTCGATATCGATATTCGATATTAAAAAGTGGTCGATATCCGATATTCGATATTCGATACGATATATCGTTTGAACCCTAATTTGGATCCCCGCGTGGGTCCATATAGATAGTAAATCGCTCCTCCGGAGGGATAGATTGCTGAAAAATTGAAGAAAGCTTTTTTTTTTGGGGGGGGGGGGGTGGTTCGCGGGAGTTCAATAGAAAGGCTTTTCGAGATAAAGAAGGACCCCCCCCAGGTTCGCACCGGGTGGCGTGCATGCAGTCCCCCTGCGCGGGCACCTACCTGCACTCGGTGCTGTCCAGCTTGTTGTGCAGGGCCGACATGGACACCTTGGACAGGTGCCACTCCCACACCCTGTGAAGAGCCATGTAAAGTGTGAAATGACATACAAAGTGCCTAAAGTCATGGAAAATGCCCTGCAAAATTGCAAACGTTTTTTTTTGCCATTTTGCAGGGCACTTTACATGACTTCAGACACTTTACATGACACTTGACATTTTGCGGGGCACTTACAGGGTGCGGGAGTGTCCCAGATTGGCGGCGCAGAAGGACATCAACTCGTGCCACATCGATGGCCTGTATCACTGTCCCTTCTGTCCCTACGCCGCCGTGCCCGATCCTAGTGTCAGGGTCTTCCACTGTGAACGCTGTGGCAATGAGAGTTGTATGTAAGTCTTTTTTGTTTTTGTTTTGTTTTACTGGAGAACTTAAATTTTGTGGTAAATTTGGTAATGGTTTTAGGTAAAAATGGAAAAAAGTTGTTTTCTGTCTTTTTAAGCTCCCTATAGGCGCACCGCACACTGAAATTTTGCGTTCAGCGTTCGAACGTTTTTGCACGCTGAACTACAAACGCTGAAATCAAAATCTAAAGAACAGAGCGTTTTTAATGCGCAAAAAAACGCAGCTCGCATGCAAATTACGCGAAACATTGCAAATTCCGAACTTTTACGCTTTAAAAACGCTCTGTTCGTTAGATTTTGATTTCAGCGTTTGTAGTTCAGCGTGCGAAAACGTTCGAACGCTGAACGCAAAATTTCAGTGTGCGGTGCGGCAATATGGTTATGAGTAGGGTGTCAAAAAATTTTTTTACTGAAAACGAAAACTGAAAAATATTCTCAGCGGCCGGAAAAAGCCTTTGAAAATTTAATTGCAAAATTCATTTTCTGCAGAGAGTGCGGGGAGCCGAACCACGTGCCGCTGCGCTGCGAAGAAGTGGAGAAGGACTACGAAACGAAACTGCGCACGTACGTGGAGGAGCAGATGGCCGAGGCGCTCATCAGGGTCTGCCCCTCCTGCAAAAAGAAGTTAGGGTTGTACAGGGTGCTGCAATTTAGCCCAACGCTTTAGGAAGGCTTACCTATTTAGTTGGTCATGTTCACCTAAAATTTGACGTTCATCCGGTGACCCAGTGTCAAGTTATTCAAAATCTAAAGCGTTGGTCTAAATTGCCGCACCCTGTACTTTGCCTGTGCAAAATTTATCGTGTAGAATCACCGTGTATACTTTAAGATTTGCCGTTTTGGTGTCGTTAACGAACCGTGATGTGTTCAAGTTACACCATTCAGGGGTTTAGTGGGGGTAACCCCCTCCCCAAAATCCGCCTGATATTCATCTATCTATCCCGGAGGCCGCTCAGCTAGCTATGTATCTATGCCAGAAGCAAATTTTTGGAAGCGATTTTTGAGGAATTCTGATCAAATTTTCACTCAAAATCGCAAAATTTTTATACATTCCTGGCAATTTTGAGCTTCAAAATGCCCTGGCCATGCAAAGTATCAAAAGTCATGTAAAAAAAAAAAATATTTATCCGTTTATTTGATATTTTTCATGACATTCTGCATTTTACAGGCTATTTACAGATTTGTAAATAGCACCAGATATTGCAGTCTCTCAAATTTAAACATGGCCATATCACAGAACGATCAAAACGGCAGGCTGCAATCGCATGACTTGCGTCTGCGGCGAGCATTTCTGCTACGTGTGCAAGCTGTCCGTGCTGTCCAGCGACCCCCACAGGCATGCACAGTGCAGCTACTTCACTAGTATTGATCAGGTGCATTTTTGTGTACCGTATTACCTCGAAATACCCCAGGGGGTTTATTATTTCGCCAGCAAAATTTGAGGGGGGGATAATTCGAGGGGGGTCTATTATTTCGCCAGAAATTTTCGGAAATACCCCACACACAGACGTAGAAAAATCGAACAATCACCTAGATTTATATGTGTTTATAGGCATATATTACTGTATATACACAAAAACCCTTCCCTAACGTCACTTAATCTTCAGTTTTAACGTGTGTTGTGCATTGTACAGATCACAAACTGCGGTATTTGTCATGTACGTTCACGTTACACTCAATTTTAGGGGGGGGGGTATTTCGAGGGGGGTTTTATTATTCCCTCAGCTGAAATTTTGGGGGGTATTTCGATGGGGGGGGGGGTTAATTCAAGGGGGGATAATTCGTGGTAATACTGGTTTTTTTATTTATTTCGCGTGCATTCGAGTGATTTAAGATTGAAATTTGAAGGTGTTCACTATTTGAAGGTCTTGAGAGTGACAGTGCACTATACTCGGGTGATTTTTACAGGCGTAGGAAAGTGGGTGGCGGTTTGGGATTATAGTGAGTAGGGTTGGAAAAAAATCGATGTTTTTTATGAAGGGGGGTTTTTATTTAAAAAAAATCGCTTTAAAAAAGTCGCTTGCCAACCCTTACAGTGAGGGTTGTTTTTTAAAATTTATTTTAATGAAGGCGTTTGAAAAAAATTCTTTTTTTCAACCCTGTTTCTAAACCTCACAAATTTCTCACAAAACGTCAGGTTCACGCGGACGTGGCCGAGCGCGCCGGACGCGAGGCGAGGGAAAAGTTTCTGGCGGAAAATCCACAACAGAGAGAGTTCCTGGAGGTACGCGGCAAAGCTGTCCTGGATGGCAAGGCCATTGTGAATATGGTCGATAGGCGTGGGTACGTTATTTTATAACGTCACTTTAGCATTGAAAACATGAATTTGAGAATATGCCATTAAATATAATCTCAGAAAAATTTTAAAACCCCCCCCTCCGATATCGATATTCGATATTTTTCTGAAACTCGATATCGATACGATATGGAACTTCGATATTTATTTCTGAAACTCGATATCGATACGATATGGAACCTCGATATCGATATTCGATATTAAAAAATGGTCGATATTCAATCTATCCTTAGAGATTAAATAGATAGATAACTGACCGGCCTTAGTGCGATTTTTTTGAGCGACCCTCCCCCTATTTCCGACCCCTGATCTGAATTTATTTGCTTCCTTTTTCGCTTAAAATGGCTAATTTCCATACCTTTTTACCAATTGTCGCCTTCAAAATAACTAGTCCACGTACTTGATGCGTTTAATTGCCTTATTTCCAGCTATTTTTGGCTTTAAACGTGTGTGCCATTTTAAACGTTTTCGCCCATTTTAGCGAGTATACAAACGTCTAAATTAGTTTAAAATTTTCCACTTTTCAGGCACGACCAGATTTCAGGCGGTTTTCTTTTCGTCAACGTGGTTTGTTTTTTACTTATACTGCTTTATACTGCTCCCAGCTAGGGATGGAAAAATTGTTGTTTTAACGACCCTGGTTTTTAAAAGACGTTTTTTTTTATATTAAAAACTCCATTTCTTAAAAAAAACCCAAATATGGTAATAAGTCAACATACAGAGGTATATCAGACAATTGCCAGTACTTTGTGATCTTTAATACAGCCATAGAATGGCTGTGGAGCCATGAGATAGCATTATAAGTGGTGATTTCTGTCAAAAATATCCATTTTATGTCGACTCGTGATGGATATTGCCTTTGGTGGAACGTTCGTGACTTCAAGTGAAGTTATGCATGTAATAGTGCTTACGTAATGTTATAAGAGAAGGATAACATATTGACAGGGTTATTTCACACTGTAGTAGTAAATATTTATGTGGGAGAAACTGGCTGGAATTGGATATTATATACTATACTAGGGTTTGAAAAAAAATCAATTGTTTTAAATGCCTTGATTTAAAAAATCTATTTTTGTAATTGATTTAAAAAAATTAAAATCCGATTTTTTTAATCGTCAAAAATGGGGGTATACACAAATAATATGTGTAATAAAATAATAATATATCCTTCTACACCGCCAAAAAGCCTATACCTACCGTATTTCCTCGAAATACCCCCAGGGGGTTTATTTTTTCAGAGTGGAAATTTTGAGAGAAAAACGTGAAAAATGCAACAATAACCACCATTTATAAGTTTTTACAGCCTTATATAAGGCTGTAGATGGTATAAACGATGTTCTAACGTAACACAGTAAGTGTTTTGAACGTCTGTTATGCATTTCCCGGACCACAAATACATAGTGCCCATTTTGAGGGGGGGTATTTCGAGGAAATACGGTATAAAGTTATGCATCCTACAAGTGCCACCCAACCTTCATCAGTTCCACGTGGGACCGGAGGAGCAAATGCTGCGACTGCAGCTCGAGCAGGAAGAGCGGGCGGCGCGGCTGCAACGCAACCAGGAGCTCCTGGCGCGGCGGGAACTGGACCGCGCCGCCCGCCTGCAGCAGCGCCACGTGCGCCACCGCGAACTCATCCGCGAACTCACGTTGTGTGAGCGCCGTCAACTCGAAATTCGAGCTGAACATGAGAAGGTTCTGGGGGACATGGAGCGGGTGCGGCGGCGCCAGCCGCCGCTCGCAGATGTGAGTACTTATTTGGGACTTGTGTAGGGTTCTAACGTGATTGACTTAACGGGATCGGGATCGGGGTTGTTTTCGGGATTGGGATTGGGGTTTCGGACATTTGTTCTCATAGTAAAGATTCACATTTTGTAGCGCAAAAAGTCACTTTTGAAACTTAAAATTTCCACTAATTTTTTCGGGTCTGGATTGGAATTTTTGAAAATTTTCGGGAGCGGGATTCGTTTTTTGAGATTTCTGCATTGGGATTGAGATTTTGGGATCGGGATCGGGATCCCGGTTGAACCCTACGCCAGCGCCGTCAGCCGCTAGGGGTCTCCACTGGGGGGGGGGGGCTAGGGGGCAGCCCCCAATCGGCCAGCTATCGTCGATCCCGACAATATGCTAATATGACAAATAACCCTTGTATACTCGGCGGACGTCACACTTAGTATGAAAACCTACCATAACCCATCTGAATAATGAACCCAAAATTACACAGTTTTTATATCATAAAATTTCATTTTTACTATGGAATAATTAATTACGAAATTTATCACAAGATTTTATTCATCAAATTATGGGAGGTTTTTATACTAGGTGTTCTGTCCGCCGAGTGTAAATACATGTATTTTTACACACGTCGCCGCTACACAAAAAAACAACAACCGCAGGATGCAGAGCAGTTGGCACAGCTCCAAAAAGCATTGGATCGAGTTAATGGAGAAATAACTGTGGCGCATGAATTGCATGTGCAGGCCCAGGATGCCTTGCGGCAGCACGATGAACAACTCGAAGTTGATTGACGCATCACTGAGCGGCCCTGTAAAGTGCCCAGGAAAAAGTGATGTATTGTTCTGTAGGGAGAGTTTTTGTCGTTTCGGGATCGTCTACCGTTGGATCGTCCTGGGGCCAGTTCCGCAAAATGAGAAGTGAAATTGCAAAGCCGAAGTAAAATGGCAAAGGCGAAGTGAAATGGCAAGTGAATTGGCAAGTGAAATGGCAAAAGCGAAGAGAAATTACTTTATTTTTTATTTTACTTCGCTTTTGCCAATTTACTTGCCGTTTCACTTCGCCTTTGCCATTTCACTTCTCATTTTGCGGAACTGGCCCCTGGTGAGCTTTCAGCCGTGGCATATAACTGGAATTACAGCTCCGCAACAAATTCAAGTGTAGATTGTTGACAAGTTGGAGACCTGGGGCCAGTTCAGCAAGTGGCAAAGTGTTTTACTCTTTACTTTCAATTTGCTGTTTACTCTTGCTCTTACTTTCAGTTCAAAATTTGACTTCATTTTAACTTTACTTCTTAATCTTTACCTTACTCTTTAGTTTACTCTTCAATTTTTACTTTACTATTTACTTTGCCACGTGCTGAAGTGGCCCCTGTATAATAATCCACTTTTTTGCAATAAATTTTTAGGTGAAATTTTCTGCTTGAATTTTACGTGGAGCTGTAAACGGCTGAAAACTCAGTAGGATCTAGGATCGTCCAGGGCGATCCAATGGGAGACGATCCTACAGATTGTATACAGAGCCCGGTGGACAGTGGCCCTACCCCCCCCCCCCCTAAAATTTGGCCCTATAGTTGAGGAATTGAGCCCTGGTGCCATTTGTAGTCGCCGCGCCATGGCAGTATTGGTGTTGGCGCCAACATTTACTGTATAGCTATACTCTACGGACATCATACTTACCTAGTATGGAAACCTACCGTAACCCTTCTCAATAATGAACCGAAAATGATAGTTTTTTCATCATAATATTTCTTTGCTACTATGAAATAATTAATTACGAAATTTATCACCAGATTTTATTCATTAAATTATGGTAGCATTCTGCACATATTTATACTTTGCGGTCCGCCGAGTATAACTATAAATACAAAAATAGGGCCATACGAGTGGGTGTACATATACAAAAAAATGACGGGGTGGGCTGTTGTGTGGATTATTTTTCCAAAGTATCAACAAAATCGCTTTAAAAAGTCTCATTACTGGCATATTCTATGTCCGGCACGTGAAGGGGGGGCACGCCCTCAATATTTGTTCTCGCCATTGTAACTATAAGAATCGCCAGGGCCAGTTCCGCAAATTCAGAAGTGAGAAGTAAATTGGCAAATTCGAAGTGAAATGAGAAGTGAGACGTGAATTCAGAAGGTAATTGGCAAAAGCGAAGAGAAATTCTTTTTTATTCTTTTTACTTAGCTTTTGCCAATTTACTTGCCATTTCACTTCGCTTTTGCCAATTTTTTTCTCAATTCACTTCGCATTTGCCATTTTACTTCTCAATTTGCGTAACTGGTACCTGATTTCTACTCATTTGCTGATATCTTTACATATTGATCTGGCCACAAATTACCAAAATACACACACAATTTCTTGTGATTGATATGTAAAAAAGTAAATTTTTGACTGCCTATAATATTTTGTAAAAATACTCATAAATAATTAAACATAATGACAATTTAAAATAATTATGATCGGCAATTTTCGACCTTCGTAAATAATTAGACATTTCAATGATGGAACGTTTTCTCTTTCAATCTAAAATTATCGAAAGAATCGATGTTTTGCCTCCGTTAGAATTTATCTACCGTATTACCTCGAAATACCCCCAGGGGGTCTATTATTTCACCAGCAAAATTTGAGGGGGGGATAATTCGAGGGGGGGTCTATTATTTCGCCAGAAATTATCGGAAATTTCCCGTACGCAGACGTAGAAAAATCGAACAATCACATAGATTTATGTGTTTGTAGGCATATATTACTGTATATACACAAAAACCCTTCCCTAACGTCACTAATTATCAGTTTTAACGTGTGTTCTGCATTGTACAGATCACAAACTGCGGTATTTGTCATGTACGTTCACGTTACAATCAATTTTAGGGGGGGGGTATTTCGAGGGGGGGTTTATTATTTCCTCAGCCGAAATTTAGGGGGGGTATTTCGAGGGGGGGTTAATTCAAGGGGGGGGGATAATTCGAGGTAATACGGTACTGCGTATGAGAAAGAAACTATAATTTTTCATTCTGATTGGATATGGTAGGTAGATAACATTGTAATGTACGCTTTGAGTGGATTTTATGTTTAACAGTTGTTCACTTGGTCGGCATTTGATCAGCGTTCAACTTCGAAAATGTCCCGCATTAGATGAGTCCTAGTTGATGGGATTACCGTATTGCTTCGATATACCCCCCTCGAAATACCCCCCTCGTAATTAGGGTTGGGACAATATGACTTTTCGATATCGATATTCGATATTCGATATTTTTTTCTGAAACTCGATATTCGATATCGATACGATATGGACACTCGATATCGATATTCGATATTCGATATTAAAAAATGCTCGATATTCGATATCGATATTTCGATATTTTCGATATTTCGATATTTTGCTTTTGGTATAGCAGGGCATATCTCATTTGGCATATTGCATCTCCATTTGATCACAAACCCAACTGATAATCTCTACTGAAAAGTAGATGATACAAATTTAAATGGCACACAATGATCAAAATGAGAAAATGATTTAAAAATGTGACAGATGTGGTAAGGAAAGGTGCCAGCCCCATTTATAGGTGCCCATGCCATGGTGCCATTGATGTTTCCATGGTGTAAGTAGCTATTAAACATACACATACTCTTATGTGAACATCTGAGAGAGCATTTGCACAAGATTTGATGCTGCCGCAAGTGCTGAAACAAAAATACTTGGCATGTGAGAACAAAGTGCGCGCTTGCGCGCAAAATTTGTTAAAATTGCTTATGAAATCGCCTTCTAAAAGTGCCATTCCTGGCTTATTTGAAGTCAGGCCCAGGGAGTATAGAATATCGAAAATATCGAAAAAAAATGGTCGATATTCGATATTTTTAAAAAAAAATTTCGATGTCGATATTCGATATTCGATATGAAAAAATAGTCGATATCCGATATTCGATATTCGATACGATATATCGTCCCAACCCTACTCGTAATACCCCCTCTAAATGGACACTATGAAATAATTACCCACCCCCTCGAAATACCCCCCAAATAAAGTGTATAGAGTAAATGACCACCCGTAAATGACAAA
Source organism: Sphaerolaimus hirsutus (assembly GCA_964036195.1). Classification (NCBI taxonomy): domain Eukaryota; kingdom Metazoa; phylum Nematoda; class Chromadorea; order Monhysterida; family Sphaerolaimidae; genus Sphaerolaimus; species Sphaerolaimus hirsutus. The sequence continues at coordinate 23,725,581 of OZ038459.1, forward strand.
AGCTACGGTTTGTAATATGGGAAACGTGGAACACACGTTAAAAACAATGAATGTGTTATGTTAGAACAGGGTTTGTACCGTCTACGTGGTGGTGTACCGTCTACGTATACCTGGGGGCAGTCCCAAGCCCTGTAAAGTGTAAAGTAAAGTGTCAAATGTAAAGTCAAATGCAAAGTCAAGTGTCAATCAAAACAAAATATTTTATTAGTGAACTTTGCATGACAATTGACACTTTACTTTGCATTTGTCTTTACATTTGACACTTTACTTTACACTTTACAGGGCTTGGGATTGGCACCTGGTGTTTTTTGTATTTTTTGACGTCTGTGTACGTTACAGACAACAATGTAGTACTGGGATTTCAAAAAATACGGTAGATAATTTTGGCTATTTGACAGAAGCCAAGTCTTTATTGTTGACCGCTTGTCAACTCGCCGCGAAAATTGAACATTCGCATAATCGTAGTTACACAAATTTTGCCGGGCAATTATTTACATACCTATACATGTATGATTGTTTTTTTTGTTTGTCTGAATATGCCAGACACATCTGTTTTTTTTCTTTTATAAATGTGTTTCAGCGCAACTACACAATGATCATCTCAAAATCTAAAATTGGATTTCATCAAAGAATTTATCGGTTATCAAGTGAACGAAATGGTGCCCTTGTGCCTACACACACTAGTTGACATCGCAAATTCGCGTCAACTGATTGTCAATTGAATAAAACAAGAAGTTTGTAAAAAGCATCACACTTAAAAGGAACAAGGAAAATGAAGTGTCATGATGTAAAATTAACTATGCTCTATCAGATAGATAAGTTGAAATCACAGTATCACTTAAGTTCAGTTGACATTGAGTTGACACGAATTCAGTTGACATCCAGTGTGTGGGGGCCCATTGTGCCTACACACACTAGTTTTCACCGTGGCTTCATGTGAAAACAATCTTTTTCAAATGTAAATTAATGAGCACAGTTGAATGATTTTATTTAATTTTAATTGGAATTAAGGTTAATGAAAGTTAAAATTTAAAATTTTAAAAACGAAAACACAGCATGAAGAGTAGGGCAAGAAGAGTTGACTGGATGTGGCCATGTGGCCATTTCAGTTTTCACATCGGTCACGGTGACAACTAGTGTGTGTAGGGCCATTCTAGCAAAAACGTGACATGTGTAGGATGCATAAACTCAATGAGGCGCTGCACACGCTAGTTGACATCGATTCCAGCGTCAACTCAGAGTTAACTCCATTTAGTTGACACAACCTATTTCTTAGTAGACATTTACGCAACTGCGTATGTGTTAACCTGTTTTTTGTTATTTTTTGGGTAGTTAGGTCTGTTTGTTAAACGATATTGTCAACTGCGAAAAATACATTTTCAGAAATGAGTTGACCCAGCCTTCTTTAATGCTATTTGTGTGATTTAAATGTTCCTATGTTGTTAAGCAAAATCCATTTGATATTGTGACACTCAATTATTCATGTTAAAGTAAAGTATGATAATTTTAAAATTTATTTTCTTGTTACACATTGAAAAAATTTTAATTTGTGACATGTGTAATTGTGTGAATATTGTTTTGGTGATTCATGTAGTATTAATATAGGGCAATTTTTTGATATAACAACATGTTTAAATGATGCCTTAATGATAGATGAAAAAATTATTTTGCATCAAACCAAAATTTATTTTTTATTGAACACAACAAATGTATATCATATTGCAAACAGTACCAGCAGAAAGATAAGAAAATTTGGCACATAGTGATCACTGAACAAAAAGAAATGCATACAGGAAACAAAATATATGATTTTTAGAAAATTCTATGTATAAATATTTCAAAGTTATGTTTTTACTGCAATTTAAATTATGTAATACATGTCATTTGATAGAGGAAAAATATTCAAACATATATTTTTTAATTGTTAAGAATGGAAACGTATTTGACTTTCAAAAATGATTTTTGAAAATGAGTGAAAAATTGCTGAGTTGAGTATGAATTCATGAATTTGACAAATACAATCATAATGATATGTCAATTGAGCAATTTGGCCATTTTATCCATGACAGTCTGCATTTACCAGTCTTTATCCACTTTTTCACCTTTTCCCTCACTACTCCAGCATCAAATTACATTTTTAGTTAGTTTTGTGATAAAATTTTTTTTGAAGTTGACAAAGTTAAAAATTCATGGTTGTCAAGTGAGCGTGCGCGTACGATCAGTACAAAAACCTGATGTCAACTCAAGCAAAAAATTTGGACAAAAATGTTTTTCTAAACTTTATTATAATTTTTTATGTAAAAAGTTCTTCTATGAAAGATGGAGTAAATTTTTCTCTATCAGAGTCTCAAATTTCATACATTTTCAATAAAAAATGAATTAATAAAGGTACTTTTAGAAAGTCGGGGAGTGCAGTGTCAACTAGCAAAAAAAAATACTTTTTCATACTTTTTTGCACTATTTTGGGCAGTTGACAATAAAGAGCGACTACTTGTGTCAATTGAATTTCTGTAAAATGAAAATGTCAACTAAAAACGTACACTTGCATGCACTACATACACATTTTTCACTAGTTGACATTTTCACTATAAAAATCAGTTATTTGAGTGCAGCAAAAATGTCAACTAAAGTTGATTTTTGCCTAATAAAATCACCCAATTGACAAAGGTAATCATCAAGAAATGTCAACTGAATGAAAAACGTACACTTTTTAGTGCACGCGTGTCATTTTAGTTGACTTGTCACTTTCTCAAAATTGTCAACTGTCCAAAATTTTCAGTTGACACAAAAAAAGTGCGCACGTTTTCAACTAAATAGGTGCTGGGGTCAACTCAAAAGAAAACAGTTGACTCTGAGTTGACTCAATCGACTTCTAAAAAGTAGCGTCAACCACCGTGTGGAGCGCCTGACACCTACAAGATATGGCGCTTGTGTGGTCACAGACAACTGGCGCCTCAAATGGCGCCAGCGCCATGAGACAATACAGTTTGTATACTGATCGAAAAGCGCCAAAAATGGTGACATGAAAATCTTAAAAATGTGATGGTCGATTGATTTTTTTTTGTCAGGTTCATTCTTTTATGAAATACCGTGAATATTTATGTATTTAGAGAAGCTGTGAATTTGCATTGTAGTCTTCTTTCACTAGTTCGCAAAGTGTTTTTTTTTCTTTAGGTAGGTGTTGTTTGTCATAAGTTTCATTTTGTTTTAGCGGTTGTTTGATCGCGCTTGGCTGGTGAACGAGCTACCGTATTACCTCGAAATACCCCCATGGGGGTTTATTATATCGCCAGCAAAATTTGAGGGGGGGGGGGCTTATTCGAGGGGGGGGGGGTTATTATTTCGTAAGGATCGTAGTAAATAGTAGATACGCATTTGCGTACCCAAAACAGGTAATAAATGTGTCCAAACAGGGTATATTTTCACATAAAAACGTAGATACCGTATTTCCTCGAAATACCCCCGGGGGGTTTATTGTTTCAGAGTGAGAATTTTGAGGGGGGGTTAAACGAGGGGGGGGGGTATTTCGAGGGGGGGGTTTATTATTTCGCCAGAAATTTTTTGAAATCCCAGTACTAAAATGTCGTCTGAAACGTACGCAGACGTCGCAAAATGCAACAAAAATCGCTATTTATAAGACTCTAAAGACATTTATAAGTGTGTAGACGTACAAACACTGTTCTCACATAACAGAGTCATCGTTTTTAACGTGTGTTCTGCATTGCCGGGATGACAAACCGCAGCCTTTGTCATTTACGTTCTCTATACAATAAATTGGGGGGGGGGTATTTCGAGGGGGGGTTTATAAGTTCATAGTGTCCATTTTGAGGGGGGGTATTTCGAGGAAATACGGTAGCTACAAAAACTAGTCTATGTGTAGCTGCAATGCAAATTAACAGTGATAAATACATCATGTACATTGCATACATGCTGTACATCATTCTGGAGGGGGGTATTTCGAGGGGGGTTTATTATTTCCCCAGCCCATTTTGAGGGGGGGGGGGTAATTCGAGGGGGTCTATTCAAAGGGGAGGGATGATTCGAGGTAATACGGTATTTCAATTTTTTGTCCAGTTCGGTTTACACGCATCACTTTACTTGCTACCCTACTGCCCCAGTTTTCATTCAAAGTATGTCAGTTTACTTGCTATAAAAATGCCACTTTTCAAGCCAAAGTTGTGTGTTTTGTGTCAATTTACATGCTGGGTATGATGGTTTACATGCTAATTTATGTGGCATATTTAAATGGCATTTCTGTGGCTTGTAAACCGTAATACTTTGGCACGTACCTCAATTGCTACGCTCTGGGATGAAAAGTGTCACATCAATTTGGCATATAAAACATGCCTCGGGTTTAAAACCGTATGTTTTATCAAGTAAAACGGAGCTATTTAGCTGAAATCAGTGAGCATGTAAACCGTTAGGGACGAAAAGTGAAAGACACTCCTGGTGAACATTACCGATTGTTATTACCGTGATTCCTCGAAATACCCCCCTCTCGAAATACCCCCCCCCCAATTGGGCACTATGAATTTATAATCCCCCCTCGAAATACCCCCTCGTTTACCCCCCCCTCAAAATTTCCGCTCTGAAAAAATAAACCCCCTGGGGGGTAATTCGAGGAAATACGGTAGTCACTGCTGATGATATCGCTTATCATCAATGAAGTACATAATATTGAAGACATATACTTTAAACCCTGTGTAACCCTGTGATTTGATGTCGATAGTTCTTCAGTACCGTTCCATTATTTTTATAATGTCAGTTTGTGCGATATCACATTGGAAGCGGGGGCTCGAATGTTGGGTTACCCTCCAAATCTGCCAGCTATCTATCTATCCATCCCGGAAGCCGCTCAGCTTTCTACCTGTTCCGGAGGCAAAGTTATTGGCTACTATCCCCTGACCCCCCCCCCCCCTCCCGATCAAATTATCACATAACAAAAAACTCGCTTTTACCGCTTGTACTCGCTTTTACCTATACTTTTTGAAAGTACTCGAGTACAGAAAACGTATTTTATATGGGTATTGTTATAGGATTTTTCAAGGGATAGATGGGAGAAAAAAGCGAAAAATAGGGCAAAATTCTAAAATAGCTTAAAATGGCAAATAACACCTGAACTAGTGTATTTGAAGGTTCAAGTGGTCAAAAAGGTAAGTATTAGTGATTTTGAGTGAAAATTGGGGCAAAATTCCTCAAAAATACTCACTTTAACGTTTTCTGGGCGGAAAGGTATTTTACTCATGAGTAAATGTAAAAAAAATTTACTTTACGTTTTCTGTACTCACGGTGTGAGTAAAAAATAAGTACTTTACGTTTATGAATACTTTGAAAAAAGTTCAGTACTTTGAACAACTCTGGTTGGAAGCTTAACGTTGGAGAAACAATTTTAAGTTTATTCATAAAAATATGTGTATATGAATAATTATATATTTACATCACTCGTTCTTTCAGTCACAAGAGCGCAAACCATCCGCATGCGATTAACGCTAAATACCGTATTTCCTCGAAATCCCCCCCCCCCCCCAATTTACTGTATAGAGAATGTAATCCGGTTTGTGATCCGGGAAACGCAGAACACGTTAAAAGCAATGACTGTATATTAGCCCCCCACACTCTAGTTGACATCGACACCAAATGTCAATTCGTTCCGTTCCCAATTCAAAGCTTGCGTTTTAACGTCGTTCGTCGGCTCGTCAGCAAGCTTTGAATCGGGATCGGCACCAGTTGACATTTGGTGTCGATGTCAACTAGCGTGTGTGGGCCGTTAGAACCGGTTATATACTGTCTACGTCAAGGACGTACGCAGGGGGGGGGGGGGGTGGAGGGCGCGGCCGCCCCCCCCGTTACCCGGTCATAATTTTTTTCTCCAGGAATGGCACTTTTGTAAAGCGATTTTGTAGGTGCAATTGAAAAATGTTTGCCCCCCCCCGTTCCGGGCCGATCCAAACAGCATTATAAAAGTGCCCAACGTGTTCATAGTAGCTATATAAAGGTCTTAATAGATACCTATATAGTATACGTTGGCGCCAGCGCAAACGCCAATACTGCCATGGCGCTGGCGCCTACAAATGGCGCCAGCGCCATGGCTCCATTCCTTTAGTATAGGGCCAAATTTTAGGGGGGGGGGGCGCCCCGTTCGCCGGGCTCCGTATACAATCGAACCCCCCGGCTCAAAAATCCTGCGTACGTCCCTGGTCTACGTACATATAAACACCTTCCCACCCAAGTCCGGCTTCCCACCCAAGTCCCACTTGATTTGTTATACTGTGGTCTGGAAAAGGGGTGCCAGGTAGGGTGTCAAATTTCCGTTTTCCGTTTCCGTTTTCCGCAGGCAAATTTTTTCCGTTTTCCGTTCCGTTTTCCGGCTGCTGAAATTTTTTTTCCGTTTTCCGTTCCGTTTTCCGGCAACTTTTTTTTCTGTTTCCGTTTTTCCGGCTCATTTTCCGTTTTCTGGCTAAATTTTCAGTTTTTCCGCCCTTTTTCTGTTTTCCGCCTCAATTTCCAGTTTTTCTGCTTTTTTTCCATTTTCCACCTCAATTTTCCAGTTTTCCGCCTCATTTTACCTTTTTCTGGCTCAACTGTCTGTTTTCTGATCAGCCAAACTGGTAAAAATTCATGCAGATTGTCAATGATGTAAAAAAAATTCTGTTTCCAGCAAAATTACTGCAAATTTTTTCCACTTCCAGCAAAATTGCAGCAAATTTCATCCATTTTCCGGCAAAATTTCAGCAAGTTTTTCCATTTCCGTGCAAATTTGATTTTTTCGTTTCCGTTTTTCCGGCCTCTTTTTCCGTTTTCCGGCCGCTGAAATTTTTTTTCCGTTTCCGTTTTCCGCCAAGCGCAAATTTTTTTCCGTTCCGTTTTCCGGCTGCTGAAAAAAATTTTCCGTTTCCGTTTTCCGTAAAAAAATTTTTTTTACACCCTAGTGCCAGGTGCCTATTGTCCCACAGGAAAAGGGCACCATGGTGTGGCACTCTTTGGCACCCCCAAATGGCACCAGCACCATTCCATTGCTCCCAGTAAGCAGCAGATAAAAAAATTATAAATTTGCTAATTTTAAAATTCACTTTTTGCGTTGATTTTTTTACACACTTGACACGCTGGTTTAGGATGTTTTATAGACAGGGTTTAAGGTTCAAAGTTGTGTAAAAACATTACCTCTAAAATGCCTCCCTTAGAAAATTTACTGGGGGGAATTTAAAATTGTAAATTTTGACAATTTATGTTCCTGTGATGACATCATTATGATGTCATAAAATTCACTCCAAGTAAATTTTTTAATGGAGGCACTTTAGAGGTAATGTTTTTTTACACAATTTTGAACCTTACCCTCCTCTATAAAACATCCTAAACCAGCGTGTCAAGTGTGTAAAAAATTAAACCAAAAAGTGAATTTTAAAATTTGCAAATTTATAATTTTTTTATCTGCTGCTTACTGGGAGGCCGCAAGATTAACGATTGAACGGTGCTGGTGCCATTTGGGGGTGCCAAAGGGTGCCATACCATGGTGACTTTTTCCTGTGGTGCAATCAGTGCCTGGCACCCCTTTTCCAGACCACAGTATAACAAATCAAGTGGGGGCCGGAACTGGGTGGGACAGCAAAAACGCCACAAATTTTTTTGACATAGGGCAACCCACCCTGTAGTGAGTAGTGATGGAATGGCGCCATGGCGCTGGCGCCATTTGAGGGCGCCAAAGGGCGCCGCGCCATGGCGCCATTGGCGCTTGGCGCCCTTTCTCTGTGGCGCCCCTGGCGCCTGGCGCCCACTTTCTGAAAGGCGCCATGGCGCCCTTGGCGCTTGGCGCCCTTTTTCTGTGGCGCCCTTGGCGCCTGGCGCCCTGCTCTAAAAGGGCGCCAAAATGGCGCCAGCATAGTTTCAAGGTGACCGTCTGCAGATAATCGAAATTCGCCATAAAAATGGACGAAATGGTGCTATGGATAGAATTTTTTTCGTTCAACGGGTTCATCAGACGCGTCTGACCGATCAGAAGCTGATAATGATGAACCGTTGAACTTGCAAACCCATGAATCAATAGATTAAATTGTTGTATTTCTGTTTTTGTGCATTTCAAGAAAACATTTGCGAGCAGAAATGGTGCTATATGAAATGAATGAATTTTTTGTTAAATGACAATTTTCATCGCGTTTGAATTGAATGTCAAGTGGGGGTTTGATTTTATGCTTAACTTTTTTCCCTCATTAGTCTAATTTTTGATGATTACATCCTGGAAAACGTCAAAAAAGACGTGAATGTGTGCGTTAGAGGGCTAGAAAAATATTTTAGCACACTTGGGGTACTGTACGCACATATTTAGCCTGGCGCCCTTGGCGCCTGGCGCCCTATTTTTCAATTGGCGCCATGGCGCCCTTGGCGCTTGGCGCCCTCTTTCTGTGGCGCCCTTGGCGCCTGGCGCTCACTTTCCGAATGGCGCCCTTGGCGCCTGGCGCCCTTTTTTCTGTGGCGCCCAGTTTCCGAATGGCGCCATGGCGCCATTGGCGCCTGGCGCCCTTTTTTCTGGCGCTTTTCCATCACTAGTAGTGAGTCGCCATGGCCCCTTCGATTCAATCCCTTCGATGAATGGTAGAGGGGGCGTGCGCCTATATACCACCCAACTTTATGCTTTCCACCCTGCCCACAACTGGAGATAGGGTGTCCAATGTGAAGTCAAAAATAGGGGGCCGGACATGGGTGGGAAGGTGTTTATAAGTCCATAGAGTGTTATAAATGGCGGTTTTTGTTGCATTTTTCGACGTTTGTGTACGTTTCAAACAACAATTTAGTACTGGAATTTCGGAAAATTTCTGGCGAAATAATAACCCCCCCCCTCGTTATACCCCCCCTCAAAATTTCCACTCTGAAAAACGAAACCCCCCGGGGGGTAATTCGAGGAAATGCGGTATGTATAAGGTATTTATGTCAATTGAAGTTCGGCCAGTGGTGGGAGAAATGATGCGTGCGTAGCAACATCCGTGCGCACATCTGGGAAAGGCAGCGAAATGCATGTGCTGTGGGCATGTGGCGCCAGTTGTAGAAGGTTGGTGTTTTTAAATACCGGGTTCCAAATTCGATCTGTGGTATGGTAGAAATTGGCCCTGTGTTTAGGTGGTTTTTATACTTCGCAATTTTTAGGCGTTGTGCGGGTTGTAGTTGAATTTTTGGCCTGGGGGCAGTCCCAAGCCCTGTAAAGTGTAAAGTAAAGTGTCAAATGCAAAGTCAAGTGTCAATCAAAACAAAAGAAAAGATTTTATTACTGAACTTTGCATGACAATTGACACTTGACTTTACATTTGACTTTACATTTGACACTTTACAGTGCTTGGGATTGGCACCTGGGCCGGTGGTGGTTTCTGTAAGTAGTTGCCATGAGTTTTTTCACGGTTGTACCATGCTTCGGGTATGCTTCAATACCGTGCTATCTGGATGTGTTATGAATAAAACTACCGTATTTCCTCTAAATACCCCCAGGGGATTGTTGTTTCGCCACAAATTTTTAATGGGGTTTATTCGAGGGCGTTGTACAATGCCTTGGATACGGTACTTATGTAATGCACGTAGTACAAACTGGGGTTCAAACGGGATTGAACAGGATCGGAATTGTTTTTTTTTTGAGATTTCGGGATCGGGATTGGCCTTTCGGGATCGGGATCGGGATTTAGGCCAAACAAATTGGTTTTCAGGGTTTTTTCCCGATATTTCACAAAATGACCCAAAACACCAAAAACAATGGATGCCAGAAACGTTGGATTAAATTGGCATCCAAAACAATGCTATAGATTCATTGCGCAATGGGCTGCCTGGCATTGTCATTCACACCACTGTCTACCATAAAAATATGCATGTGTATTAACCTTAAACTACGGTATAGAGCAGGGGTCTCCAAGATTTTGGCCATCGCGGGGGCTGGATAGATGGCAAATCGGTCCTCGGGAGGGATAGATAGCTGGAAAATTTTCTGGGTGGGGCTGGCGGGGGCACAATATATAGGCTTTTTCAATGTTAAGAAGGCAGAAAGGGGTAAAATTGCTATTAATCAGTTAAAAGTAGCCAAAAGTAGCTTTCAAATGGCTAAAAATAGGTATATAACCATGTATGTAGCCAGAAAGCACGATGTTGAAGGTGAAAAACTAAAAACGTGCGAAAATTAGTGATTTTGAGCGAAAATTGGGGTAAAATTTCTCAAAAGCACTCCAGATAGATAGATAACTGAGCGATAACTAACTGTCTTTGGGGGTAGTAGCCAAAAAATTTCCCTTGGGATAGATAGATAGCTGAGCGGCCTCCGGGATAGATAGATAGCTGGCCGATTTGGGGGGGAGCCCCCCCCCTCCCAGCCCTCCCCTAGGAGACCCCTGGTATAGAGTCCATTTGTAGTGCCATGCCCACGCAACAGAGACATAGAGTAAAATGCGCGCTTGCACGCAAAACGTTTGCAAACTGCATACAAAATGGTCCTTTAAAAGTGCCATTTCGGGCACCTTTTGTGTCTGTGAATTTTTCCGGGATCGGGATCGGCATTGGGGCATTTTTTCGGGATCGGGATCGGGATTTTCAAAATCTCGGGATCGGGATTGAGGTTTCGGGATCAGGAACACAACTACAAAATCCCGAAATTTCTCGAGATTCGGGATCGGGATCCCGTTTGAACCATAGTACCAACATAAGTATTCTTGGCGCCAGCGCCAGAGCATACACGCCATTTTCCATCACTAATCAAACTCGCGAAGAAAACGCATCACATTCGCTGCTGCGATCGGAACACGAACTATTCGGCAAGGTGCTATCGTCGGACAATCTTTTCACATCCGACTGCCCATTTACAGCTGCAGAATTGTGCCTGTAGACCGAGCCGTTGAATTGCGCCAGTCGCGCCAATTTCACTGGCGTTTGGATTGGCGTAAAAATGGCGTGCGGAGATGGGGAATGCCGCTGACTGTGGCTGCGCGTCAGTTTGTGTCCATGGGTCAAATGGATGTTTATGCGCGGCATTTCGTTGTCCGATTTTGGTGATGTTACCAGTAGCAGTGAACCTGTGTAAGTATGTGTGGTTGTTATGACGTATACCGATAAAAAAAATTGTCTGGGTGTCTCACTTCTAGTGATGTGAAAAACGCCAGTACTTTTGACTCCAAAATTTACAGCGAAATTAGGTACGCCAGACGCAATAACGCGTTTTATATTAACACTCCCCCAGGGCGAGCGCCGAGGCACTTACACCGCTACTTAGTTTTCTGCAAGCACTGAATCAATGATTCGGAATGTATTTTTTTAGTTTTGCAAAAAATTCCCTGGTTTGAAACGAGTTTCGTTGCTCCACTTTGGCAAATGCTCGATTCCAATTTGCCAATGATTTATTATACATTGATCTTTATGATGTATTACCAATTCTAGTGTATTCATGTTATTTCAAATGATATTTTTTACTTTATTGATACTGCTGCTTTTGTCAGCATCATGCAAAATGGTGCCAATACACAATTTTTGTGCCAATTCTATGTTAACAACCCTAGCATGCCTAATCACATTAATTGAAAAAGGTCTTTCTTGTGCACCTAACTAACTTTTTGATTCATCATGAGCAATAGTCCAGTGGTCATAACCACCCTTTTCTTGGGTGTGGACTGGATGGTTCAATTTGGAAATTTGATGTGCCCCCAGGAACAATGACAGACCTGAAAATTCATCTATATTACATTTAATGAATTTTAATCTATTTATTATATGTTTTTTTTATCTTGAACTGATCATAAAATGCCCCTTGGGTTCTGGCTGGCAGCACAGTACCAGCATTTTCAGATTTTTTTGGAATTATGATTATGCCTTAAATACTTTTATTACTTAAGTTTATGCTGAATACCCAGTTTCTAAAATGCTATTCCAGTTGGTCCATAGTAGTTTTACAATTGAGTGACATCCTTAATTTAGTTACATCCAATATAACAACCTTAGGCACAAGTACACAAATCTACATTGTTTATGTGTGGTGCCCAAACAACAATCCATTCTGTGTAAATCACATTATATTTGAAAAAAATTACATTGAGAGCATTGTGATTTTGTTCAAAAGACTAAGTGTGCTTGATCAACACTTAACACACTTGACAGCACTTGGAACATACACACTTACCTGCTCTAAGTGCCAGCAATGCAGCACCAGCAGTGATCCAGTAGTTCTGCAATGCCTCCCCCTTCACCTGGTGACTGCTATCATTGCCACCAAATGGTACATAAGTTATTGGCTGGGCCAAGACTAGGGCTAGAGATAGGTATAGGGCAAGTGCACACAGACCAAGGATTATGGTGAATAGACCTGTGTGCATTGGGCATTTTTCTTGGGTGGAAAATTTTTATTTGAAAACTTATATTTTCAAAAATCCAAAAATTGCATACTGAATATTTATATTAAATGTTTGGCTGCACCAGCATGTATTTTTCCATGCAAAAGTGAACACATATTGAAGTGAAATTAGTTAATGAACTCCATGAAAACCCTTCTGTGAATTCACCTCTTTTGCAAAAATCTAAACAAAGAAATCTCCAAAATTCCCATTTATTCAACTTAGGACATACTTTGCACTCAAATAAAAGTGCAATTTAAACAAGAACCATTCTGAAAACAGCACCCCACCCACCAATAGAGCCCAGATTTCTGAGAGTTTTATCATCACATCTGCCAGCCCTTCCAGCCAACACCAACACATTCACATACAAGCACAGGAGCTGTATGCACAGAGTGAAAGCACTGAGCACTGTGCCGCTGTGGCTTGGTCCTGAATTAGGTTTTCAGTTGACCGATTTGGTTTTTTGGGCTCGAGTTCACTGTCCAATACAGATGCTCTCAATTAGTGATGTAAAAGCGCCACGGCGCTGGCGCCACAGCAAGTGCGCCAAAGCAAAAGGTGCCATGCCATGGCGCTTTTGGCGCTTGGCGCTAACTTGCTGTGGCGCCATGCCCACGAAAACCCCATGGCGCTTTTGGCGCTTGGCGCTATTTATACCCAGCGCCAGGTAGGGTTCAAACGGGATCCCGATCCCGAGAAATTTCGGGACTTTGTGGTCCCGATCCCAATCCCGAAACCTCAATCCCAATCCCGATCCTGAAATTCGAAAAGGCCAATCCCAATCCCGATCCCGAGATTTTGAAAATCCCAATCCTGATCCTGAAATTTTTTGTCAAATCCCGATCCCAGTCACCTTCACAGCCCTTCACAAACACTTCACAAACATAAACTTGCCACCAACCTATGGCCAAAATCATCATGAACAGTGTGAGGCAGGTAAAAATGATATTGAATCCTAGCTGCAATCTTGGATCACAGTGACAACAGTCACTTTGTGTCAATTGTCTGAAATTCTTGTCTGCCAATTTTTCCATACTTTTTGTGCTTATTTTGGGTTACAAATAGTCCAATCCCGTTTTATGTAAAAATTGATTTAGTTAGCAAATTCCTGGTGAGCAAAAGATTTGGTAATCCAAAATATTAGGTTAATATTTTTAATGATGCTGGTAGATGAAGCCAATAATGGAATGATCTTGTTTTGACATTCTGAACACAATACCAATGCACAAACAACTGCTCAAGTCATGTTTTAGCTGAATTAAATTAGCTTGAATGAAATGAGCAGAGCATGTGAATATGTATGTGGCTTGAATTCAATGGCACCTGTCACCACAATAATTCAAGCAAGCTGGCAGATCAGCTATTTAGACAACAGGGTAATTCATTCTGGGTTGGCAATTTCAATTGCTGTCAAGTTGACACATTGTTGTTGCACAGAATAAATTACCAACAGCAGTAAACTCGAATTTGAGTGGACACAACATCTCAGATTTGAATGTATTTGAGTTTTATTTTGAGTTTGCCTTTTCATCTCCAGTTGATCTAGATTAAAGAGCAAGGTTTTAATCAAACTCAAATATGTTGAAAGTTGATTTATCTCAATTTTGAGTTTACTGGTTCACTTATTGTGCACTTTATTGGTATTTATGAAGGCATTGATCATCATATGTTTTTGTTTTGCAAATTGAAAACTGGTTGTATGTGGCTGTGCTGATCTCAAAATGAAAGACATTTAAGTCTGCCCTTTATTTTTTTTGACAATCTAAAAAAGTTGACCTAAACATGGGATTTCCAAAACATTGTATACATGACTATACCTTCTTTTTTTATCTATACTAAATTATTTATCTCTGCCCAGTGCATTTCAACCAAACAAATATCTTAAACATGCTTTTGTTTGTATTGACACCGGCATCTTTTCCAATGTTTGGAAAATTGCCCTGTGTATGTCAACTGAATAAATGTCTTGTTTGTTCTGACACTGACCTAACAGTTTCTTCCTATATTATAGATTAGAGAAGTCCTATTTGGTTGATAAAATCTATTTTACCCACATGAAAATACAAATAATGTGCATACAGATTTTACTAGGGTGTCAACTTTCCATTTTCTGTTTTCCGTTTCTGCTTTCCGAAGGCATATTTTTTCCCGTTTCCGTTTTCCGGCTGCTAAATTTTTTTCTGTTTCCGTTTTTCCGGCCCATTTTTTGTTTTCCGGATAAATTTTCAGTTTTTCCGTCTTTTTTCCATTTTCCGACTCAAGTGTTTGTTTTGCCAACTTTTTTTCATTTTCCAGCTCAATTTTCTGTTTTCTGTTTCAGCCAAACTGGTAAACATGCATGCAGGTTCTCAATTATGTGAATTTTTTCTATTTCTAGCAAGATTTCTGCAATTCTTTTATTTCCGGATAAATTTCTGGAATTTTTTTTCCATTTCCGGCAAAATTTCAGCAATTTTTTTTTATTTCCGGCATAAGTTCAGTAAATGTTTCCATTTCCGTTTTCCGGCCTTTCATTTTTCCGTTTTCCGTTTTCCGGCAAGTGCAAAAAATTTTCCGTTTCCGTTCCCGTTTTCCGGCTAGTGCAAAAAATTTTCCGTTTCTGTTTCCGTTTTCCGCCAAAAACTTTTTGTTGACACCCTAGATTTTACACAGTGTATTTACACACAGCTGATAAACCAAACATTTTGAGTTGTGTCTACCGTATTTCTTCTAATAGAAGAGTGCCGTTCTTTTTTCGTCTATCTTTTACCTGCCGTTCTATTGAATTTGCTGTTTTTTTGTTCACCAATCGTGTTCACACATTTTTCAGTTGAAAATAGTGTTTTTTAAATGTGAACAACATTTAAAATATGGAGCATCAATTCAAACAAAACCAAATGTGAAAACAACCCTGAATCAAAGTTCTGAACGCCTTGGATGTTCTCAATAACCATTTTCAAATATTTTTGTTTTTTGGCACTCTTCCAACATGATTTCTGACTGCCGTTCTATTGGAGGCTGCCGTTCTATTGTTTTCGTGAGTGTAAAATGTGCCAAAACCTGCCGTTCTATTGGAGGTACCATTCTGTTGGAGGTCTATTAGAATAAATACGGTATGCTAAATAAATTTGTGTGCATGTAAACTATTACATTTTATGCAAGCTACTTAACAGCGTGACGCGTTCATGCGTTCTTATACACAGAATGTCGCCATATTTTAATGAATAGAGCGGCATGATTTTTTCTGAACTAAATTTTTTGAGGGTGGAAAGCAATGTATTCCAGGGAGAAATACAATTTTTGTCTATTTTTCAAATGAAATGCCTAAGATTTTACTGCAATGTGTAGGTATACTCAACGTACATGATACTCTGCCCTCGCACTGATTTATGTCTCGTGTTGGAAGCGTGCCAATGATCATTAAATCATGCGATTTCCGTAAAAAGATGAAAAACATTCATCGATGTGTAAATGTGAATGAATAACACTATAACAACAATCAATTTTGTCATCTTTTTATGAAACTCGCACGCGTTAACCATCGTTGGCACACTTCCAGCTGGAACCACGCGTGCAAGGTGTAAAGTAAGCGGAGTATAAAGTAAAGATTTCAGTGCAATACGACATTTGATAGACTACTAAAGGTTACATTTTTCTGTTCGAAGCAAAAATACAAGGTGGCGAACTTTTATACAGCGAAACTTTCCGGGCATCACATTTTGAAAATCTCGAGCTTTGGCAATGTGCATTTGTGAATGACGAAATTCGGCAGTTTTCTAAATCCCAAAAATAAAACTGTCTTTGTTAGCTACACCTAGGGTTCAAACGGGATCCCGATCCCGATCCCGGAGCCCGTGAAATTCCGGGATTTAGCAGACCCGATCCCGAAAATTTTCAAATCCCGATCCCGAGAAACTCCAAAGTCCGGGATCCCGATCCCGGAAAAATTAGTGGAAATTATCATAAGTGAAAAAATGACGTTTTTGCATTCAAAAATGTGAACGCAAACCCCCAGCGTTCATTTTATGCCACTTTTCTGGCATCCAACAGCGTTTTGAGACCTTTATGCACAACTGTGAATGCCTGAACATTGGCCAAATACTCTATCCCAAGACCCCAATCCCAATCCCGAAAAATGCCAATCCCGATCCCGATCCCGTGGGGGATGGTCCGGCCGTAAAGTAGAGGGTGCTACTTTAGGCCGGGCATCATTACGGCAGAGTTGTTTAAAGTACTGAACTTTTTTACAAGTAAACGTAAACGTAAAGTATTTTATTTTTAGTCACCTGAATACAGAAAACGTAAAGTAAAAATTATCTACTTTTACGCTGTGTAAAATGTGAGTAAACGTAAATATCTGTAAATACTCGTTTTCTGTACTCGCGTACTTTCAAAAAGTACGCGAGTAACTGAGTACCGGTATTTTTTCGGGGGGGGGGGGGGAAACGTAAACGTATTTACGCAGCACTCGAGTATACTTATTTATCGAGTAAACGTAAATACGTTTGTACAACTATGCCTTACGGCCGGATTTACTTTACGGCCGAGTTCTCACCGATCCCGTGACCCCAATCCCGGCCAATCCCGATCCCGATCCCGATCCCGAAATCTCAGAAAACCAATCCCGATCCCGAAAAGTCAATCCCGTTTGAACCCTAGCTACACCCAACCAGTTGTATTCAGATTTGCCAGATCAGATTTTGACATTTCCACTATTTTTTTTCTAAAATACCGGATTATTTGGTGGCAAGCTGTATTTACCCGGCTAAAATCCGTTCAGTCAACATTTTATAGCGGAGTTCACACTCTATTTCCAGTAGACAAATAAAAATCTGCATCAAACCAAACGGACATTTTGAAGTTTACCAATAAAAATTGAGGAAATGAAATGTGTATGGAATTAAAGAATTTTTGGGGGAAATGCTATTTGTGTCATATTTTTTTATGTTAATGAAGTTGGAAAATAAAAGTGGTCAAACTCCATTTGAAATAAGATTGAATTTTTTTGGTTGGAATGTCATTCACAGCAAATATGAGCATCGCATCTTCCAAAGTCGCATGTAAAGCTAAATATAGTTCCTAAATTAACACTAAGAATTTGCATCAATATTAATCCAGTCTGCTGTTAAAGCTTCTACAACAAAATCTACCTAATCAAATCCGTTGCATAAAAAAAAACCAAAACCACCCCCATCACTCATTAAACCGCCGAGTATATGAGTGAATGTGAAGCAGAGTTGTTAAAAGTACCGAACTTTTTTCAAAGTATACGTAAACGTAAAGTAATTATCTTTTACTCACCCCTTGAGTACAGAAAACGTAAAGTAAATTTTTTTACTTTTACTCATGACATGAGTAGTGATGTAAAAAGCGCCAGACTTTTGGCGCCAAGCGCCAAAAGCGTCATGGCGCTTTTTGCTTTGGCGCCAGCGCCATGGCGCTTTTACATCACTAGTCAAGACACTAAGGTTGACACAGACACAGCAGAAAATAGGTGTTTGGATGCGCGGTGAAGCGTCGTGAAGTGTCTTCACGCTGACGCTTCCCGACGCTTTACCAAGCTGCTCTGCACTTCCACACGCTTCACAAAATTATTCGTGAAGACACTTCACGCTTTTTAATATGGTGCTGACACGCAAATGTATACGTGTGTGAAGCGTGTGGAAGCGCCAAGCAGCGTGAAGTGTCTTCCACATTTTTGGAAGCGTGTGAAGCGTTGGTGAAGTTAGGTGAAGCGTGTGGAAGACACTTCACCACAAATTTAAGGATTCTTGGTGAAGTGTGCTGAAGCGTCGCGCTTCACGCGCATCCAGCCCGCTTCCCGACGCATCACACACGCATTTTTTGCCGTTACGCCTTTCCCACACACAGCAAACGTAGTACTCGTGAAGTGCACTGAAGTGGTCTGAAGTGCCCCTTGTGATCACACTTCACAGCCTGATCAAGCCTGATCACCCATGGAATGCACCTCACGGATTTGTTTACTAAATTGTTTACATAAAAAAAATTGGAAATTCGTGAAGTGTGTTGAAGTGCCTGCGAATGTCCGCGTGAAGACACTTCACCGCAGATCACCGGCACTGTTTTTGCTGTGCGGATGTAAGGCAAAGTCGCAGAGGTTCTGTCGGTTGCGGGGATGGACACGACACGTCTGCGCATCTGGCCAAAACCGCGCCGTATGTGCTCGCAATATATTTACGCCGCGCAGCCCAACAAAACCAGTGCTCAAACGACACCCAGTTCTCGCAGCGTTCAGTGCCAGTATTTGCTAACCGTGCACAGCAAATACGAGGTCGCATTTTGAGGGTTAATCTACGCACTATCAAGTGACAAATATAAGCCTAAGTTGCGAATTCAGAATGAAATGATATGAAACGTTACTTGTCACCAGAAAAACGTTGTAATATTTATTTCTGACAAGAACGTGCAGGACCGGTACCCGAAAGCGAGCCCGTAACTGGCACCAATCGTTTCGATGCTCATGGTGAAGTGAAATTTGAATGTCAAGTAAAATTTGAATGAAAATGGGGGGGGGGATTTCGAGTTTTATCTCTTATTAATAATAATATATTATTGCAGTTTGGATTGGCGGTTGAATGGTGCTGATAAAATATAGTTAAAATACTCAAGATCGGATGTGTTTGTGGACAGGGTTGGCAAAATCTCAGAAAAGAATAAAAATAAAATAAAAATAAAATGGAAAATTGAAGAATAAAATAAAATAAAATAAAATGGAAAATTTCAAAATAAAAATAAAAATTGTATAAAAATTCGAATTTTTGTAAAATTTTTGTAAAATTGTATACAAATTCATATTTTTGTAAAAATTGTATAAAAATTCATATTTTTTGTAAAAATTTTTTCTGTTGTTTATAGTTCAACCTGTTCATTCGCGGAGCTGGGGCAGTCCCAAGCCATGAAAAGTGTCAAAATGTCATGAAATGGAATGGAAAGTGTCAATTTTCATGAAAATATTAAGTAAAGTGTCAATTGTCATGACAAATATAAATTAAAGTGGAAACTGTTAAGCAAATTGTATCCAAATCTTGTTGTTTTTGTAACCAAATCTTATGTGAACATTTGGATACAAAAACATAAGATTTGGATACCAAAATATAAGGTTTGGATACCAAAACATAAGATTCAGATACACAATTTACACTCTGCATGACATTTGTCATGACAATTATACTTTGCTTGACATTTGAGATGCCAATTGACTCTTTACTACATTTGTCATGACAATTGACACTTTGCATTATGTTTTACAAATGCGCCCAGCACACTCCAGTAATCATTCTACTGAAAATGCAAACCATTCTTATCAATAATTGTAACTTAACACTTGCAACTAGCTAACAATACCTACTGCATGCAAGTTTTGCAAAGTAATGGAAAACTTTGTCACACGTTTTTCATGTTTAGGTCTAATTATCACATTTTTCTGACCTTGCATGCAAGATTCTGATTTTTTGTAAAATTTCTGTAAAATTTTTGTAAAATGGTCCATTTTATTATTTTATTATTATTTTGGAATAAAATAAAATAAAATAAAATGAAACAAGAATAAAATAAAAATAAAATACATTTTTATACAATTTTTATACAATTTGTATACAAATGATTTTTATAAAACCAACCCTGTTTGTGGATACTAAAACCATTCATTAATTCATAAATGCTCAGAACTTTCCACTGCACAGTTCACAGTTTGCTCTCAGCACAGCGGACAATCTCTCACACTACAGCAACATCCATTTCTACACATCAAAAGTGTCTAAACGCGACTCAGTGGACTGCACAAATCATTTTTCAAGTGCCAGCCACACCAAACAAATTGCAGAGGGCAGCGGTTGGACATTCCAGCGGCCGGACATTTAAAAAATAGAAAATAACACACCGGGGAAACTAAGAGGTTTGTATTGGTGTTAGGTGCATTTTTGGGCACTGTTGTTAAAAAAGCTAAATTAGTATTTTCAGTTACATACAACAAGTAAGACAATAGGCTGAAAAGTGAAAGCTGTTTAATGCAAAAAGATTTCCAGAGTCATTCGGGATGGGGGGGGGGGGGTGGGTTTTGCGTTGTAAAAATGTGTTTGAGTTTCCGTATTTCTGCGTAAAACCAAACACAGAAGCTCAATTACTTTCTGTGTTTCAAATCTCTCTTTCTGCCATTGTTGACTTTGACTCCATTGGCGGCCCACTGTGTAGGTTCCAAAAACACAGCAAAACAGATGCAAACGCCTTTCAACACTCACAGCAGAAAATGTCGACTCCATTCTTGCGCGCGGAGAGTGGCCGCAGCAAGGCTAGCCAGCTGCCGAGCGCCAGCTCTGGTGCCAGTCACAGATCCTGTAAAACGCCCTGTAAAGTGTAAAAGACCCTGTAAAATGTCACGTGTCATGTAAAAAACCCTGTAAAATGTCAGGTGTCATGTAAAAGACCCTGCAAAGTTTCATGTGTATCCAAATATTATTGTATTGTATCCAAATCTTATGGTTTTCTATCCAAATCTTCCTTTAGGATCTAAGATTTTTAAGGTTTTTTTTCATAGACTTACAGGATTTTACATGACCCCTGACATTTTACAAAGGTCCTACACTTTAAAGGGTCTTTTACAGGGTCTGGGACTGCCCCCTGGCGGACGGCAGGACGGCAGCCAGCAGAGTAGCGACAACAAGAAACAGACGAGCGACAAGGACGAGTCGGGCGTGAACAGCTCGTGGGAGGAGACGCCCGCCGACATGCTCGACATCGTGGGCTCGCCCATGAAAGCCAGGCAGGGGACCAGCGCGCCACAGCTCGACTGGGAACAGGTCAGTTGTGTGTGATGGAAATGGAAAAAAAATTTCAGCGGCCGGAAAACGGAAAAAGAGGCCAGAAAAATGGAAACGGAAAAATCAAATTTGCACGGAAATGGAAAAACTTGCTGAAATTTTGCCAGAAAATGGATAAAATTGGCTGAAATTTTGCTGGAAGTGGAAAAAATTTGCAGTGATTTTGCTGGAAACAGAATTTTTTTACATCATTGACAATCTGCATGAATTTTTACCAGTTTGGCTGATCAGAAAACAGAAAGTTGAGCCAGAAAAAGGTAAAATGAGGCGGAAAAATGGAAAATTGAGGCGGAAAATGAAAAAAAGGCAGAAAAACTGGAAATTGAGGTGGAAAACGGAAAAAAGGTGGAAAAACTGAAAATTTAGCTGGAAAACGGAAAATGAGCCGGAAAAACGGAATCGGAAAAAAATGTTGCCGGAAAACGGAACGGAAAACGGAAAAAAAATTTCAGCAGCCGGAAAACGGAACGGAAAAAATTTGCCTGCGGAAACGGAAATTTGACACCCTAGTCCAGGGTTGGTTTTATAAAAATTCATTTTAGTAAAATTGTATAAAATTTTTTTTTTATTTTACTTTTATTCTTGTTTCATTTTATTTTATTTTATTCCCAAAAGTCATAAATAAAATAAAATGACACCATTTTACAAAAATTTTACAAAAATTGTACCAAAATTTTACATTAAATCAGAATCATGCATGCAAGGCCAAAAAAATGTTATAATCAGACCTATACTTGAAAAACCTGTGACAAATTTTCCCTTACTTTTCAAAATTTGCATGCAGTAGGTGTTGTTAGTAGGCTGCCAAGTTACGTGTCAACGTGTTACGTTGCTTAAGTGTCAAGTTACAATTATTGATAAGAATGGTTTGCATTTTCAGTAGAAGGACTACTGGAGTCAGCTGGGCACATTTGTGAAATGTCATGCAAAGTGTCAATTGTCATGACAAATGTAAACTAAAGTGTCAATTGTCATGACATGTGTAAAGTAAAGTGTCAATTGTCATGACATGTGTAAAGTAAAGTGCCAATTGTCATGCAAAATGTCAAGTGTCATGTCAAATTTCAAGCGAAGTGGCCATTGTCATGACAAATGTCATGCAAAGTGTAAATTGTGTATCCAAATCTTGTGTTTTTGTATCCATAGTATGTTTTGTATCCAAATCTTATGTTTTTGTATCCAAATGTTCACATAAGATTTGGATTCAACAACAGAATAATTTGGATACAAAACATAAGATTTGGATACAATTTGCTTGACAATTGATACTTAAATTTGATATGTCTTGACAATTTACACTTTACTTTACATTTGTCATGACAATTGACACTTTGCATGACATTTTACATGACATTTGACACTTTACAAAGCTTGGGACTGCCCCCAGATCGATGAATAAACAGGTAGAAACTCAAGCAATGAGTTAAAATTTTACAAAAAATATGAATTTTTATACAATTTTACAAAAAATACGAATTTTTATACAATTTTACAAATTTTTTACAAAAATTCGAATTTTTATACAATTTTTATTTTTATTCTTAAATTTTCCATTTTATTTTATTTTATTCTTAAATTTTCCATTTTATTTTTATTTTTATTTTTTTTCTGAGATTTTGCCAACCCTGCCCTAGTCAGAACCAATTTATTGTGGATGGCGCAGGAACTGGCATCCACGTGGGGTGACGAGCGGAGCAGCGTGGTGGGTTCGTGTAAGGAGCTGAGTGCGTCCACCTGCGCCAGCTCCCCCTCGCCCGACACGACCAGGTGCCAGTACCGCAAAATGAGAAGTGACAAGTGAAACGGCAAGTGAAATGGCAAGTGAAACGGCAAAAGCGAAGAGAAATTACTGTTTATTTTTTACTTCGCTTTTGCTTAATCACTTGCCGTTTCACTTCGCCTTTTCCATTTTACTGCACCTTTGCCATTTCACTTCTCACTTCTCATTTAGCGGAACTGGCCCCAGTTCGGCGGCCACGCAGAGTGCCTTGTGCAGCACGCCCAGCAGCTGCGGCCACGTCGCCAGCACAGTTGATATGGGGTATTTACTGTTACTCTAAAATACGCGTAAAACAGAATACCGTTTTTCCTCGAAATACACCCCCCCCCCCCCCTCTAGATACATTGTTATTCAGTTTACATTTGTATTTTTGTGCTCAAAATGTGACAACTGTATAGTTTACAAAAGTATTGTTTACACTCGGGAACAGAACTTGTTAAGTACTGAACTTTTTTAAAAGTAAACGTAAACGTTTTATTTCAATCACACGTACAGAAAACGTATAGTATTTTATTTTTACTTTTACGCTGCGTAAAAGGTGAGTAAAATACTTTTTTCCAGAGAAAACGTAAAAATGAGTATTGTATCCAGGGAAAACGTAAAAATGGTAATTTTTTCGTGCAGAAAACGTAAAAGTGGGTATTTTTCTCACAAAAATAATGTAAAAATTTGTGTTTTTTTTCTTCAATTTTCACTCTGAAATACACCAAAGATGTGTGTATTTCTCTCCTGATAAGTATTTCTTAGGAAAATGTCCTATGTTTGTCATTTTCTGTCCCCTTAATATACGTTTTCTGTACTCGCGTACTTTCAAAAAGTACGCGAGTATGTGAGTACCGGTATTTTTTTCGGGAGGAAACGTAAACGTATTTACGCAATACGCGAGTATACATATTTATCGAGTAAACGTCAATACGTTTTAACAACTATGCTTGGGAAATGCATATTTTATGTTGGCAAATTTAAAGAATTTCATACCCAGACACAATAAAATATCCTGAAAAATACTTGCACATGCAATTTATGCATGTACACAAAAATATACGATTTTATGCTCCTGTGACAAAAAATACTCAAATTACTCAAAAATACTAGTAAAAATAATTTTACGCAACTTTACCCAAGTATTGGGTAATTGAGCATATGCATGGGCATTGACATTCGTTTTTGAGCATGAAAATATGGGGACTTTTGTAAAGTTCGGTACTTAACAACTCTGGTCGCCAGACCCAACGATTGTCACCAGCTCTACGACTACTGCGGAAACGTTCGCCAGACGGGGGCACCGCCTTTGCTCACGAAGAAGCAAAGTTGATTGACTAAGAAATACTGATCATAAATGTCACAAGAAAAACACATCTTTGATGCAGTTTAGAGTAAAATATACAAGAAAAATAATTACATGTTTGATGCTTTTCCGAGTAAAAAATAAAAAAAATAGCTACGGTACTCACTTTAACATTTTCTGTGAGAAAAATACCCACTTGTGTTCCTGAAAAAGTACCTATTTCACTCACCTTTCATGCAGTGTAAAACGAAAAAATTACTTTAAATTTTATGTACTCAGCGGTGAGTAAAAAAACAACCCAAAAACAACAATCCAACATCTTCAGGAATATTCAAGCAAATAACGTATTTATGTCTATAGACACTTATGTATCTATGTTATTGTTGAATTTTTCTGCATCTGACTGTCTGTTACAACCGATGAATACCGTATTACCTCGAAATACCCCCAGGGGATTTATTATTTCGCCAGCAAAATTTGAGGGGGGAATAATTCGAGGGGGGGGGTATTCGAGGGGGGGTCTATTATTTCGCCAGAAATTGTCGGAAATTCCCCATACGCAGACGTAGAAAAATCGAACAATCACATAGATTTATAAACACCTTCCCGATCAAGTCCGGCTGCCTATTTTTTTTTTCACTTCGCAGGCCATATCTCCGGTTGCGGGAGGGGTGGAAAACTAAAACTTGGGTGGTATATAGGCGCAACCCCCCACTACCCTGCATGAATAAATGGGGCAGCGGCGACTCACTATAGAAGGGGTCGCCATAGATGTGGAAAAAATTTGCAGCGTTTTCACTGTCCCGCACAGGTCTGGCCCCCAGTTGATTTCTTACACTGCGGGTCCCGTATCTCCAGCTGTGGGAGGGGTATAAATCTAAAATTTTTGGGGATGTGTCGCCAACACCCCTCCCCTACTATACACTGGCCAGGCGGTTTTTGGCAACTCACCACAGTGTGGGGTGCCAAGTTTAAAATTTATTAAAATGTTACTGTCCCACACAAGTACAGCATCCAATTGAATTTAAAAAATGGACACTTTTGTGTTGTTTTAACACTAATGTGGTTGACAATGTGAAATAAACATGAAATATCCTCTAAAAAATATCTCATCCGACCTAAAACTGGCCACCACATGAACCCCTTCCCCAAGTGGGTGACAAAAAATTACTTTTTACAACTTTTTTATTAGACACTTGAACGGCTGGTTTACAATAATTTATAGGGGAGGGTTAAAGGTCTCAAGTTGTGTAAAAAATCTTACCTCAAAAATGCCTTCATAAGAAAATTTGCTGGGGGTGAATTTCAAATTGTAAAAATGACATCATTGCAGGAACAAAAATAGACAAAATTCACAATTTTAAATTTACCCCCAGCAAATTTTCTTATGACGGCATTTTTGAGGTAAGGTTTTTTACACAATTTGAAACCTTTAACCCTCCTATAAATCATTGTAAACCAGCAGTTCAAGTGTCTGATGAAAAAGTTGTAAAAAGTGATTTTTTTTGTCACCCACTTGGGGGGAGGGGTTCATGTGGTGGGCAGTTTTAGGTCGGATGAGATATTTTTTAGAGGATATTTCATGCTTATTTCACATTGTCAACCACATTAGTGTTAAAACAACACAAAAGTGTCCATTTTTTGAAATTCAATTGGATGCTGTACTTGTGTGGGACAGTAACATTTTAATAAATTTTAAACTTTGCACCCCACACTGTGGTGAGTTGCCAAAGACCGCCTGGTCAGTGTATAGTAGGGGAGGGGTGTTGGCGACACATCCTCAAAATTTTAGATTTATACCCCTCCCACAGGTGGAGGTACGGCACCCGCAGTAAAAGAAATCAGTGGGGGCCGGACCTGTGTGGGACACTAAAAAAGCTGCAAATTTTTTTTGCACTCGGCGACCCACCCTGTAGGGGGTCGCCGCGACCCCTTCAATTCATGCGAAGTAGAGGGGGGTTGCGCCAATATCTACCCCAAGTTTCAGCTTCTGGCGCGTCCTAGAACAGGAGATAGGACGTTAGAAGTAAAATAAAAAATGGGGGGCCGGACTTGATCGGGAAGGTGTTTATGTGTTTATAGGCATATATTACTGTATATACACAAAAACCCTTCCCTAACGTCACTTAATCATCAGTTTTAACGTGTTTTCTGCATAGTACAGATCACAAACTGCGGTATTTGTCATGTACGTTCACGTTACACTCAATTTTAGGGGGGGTATTTCGAGGGGGGGTTTATTATTTCCTCAGCCGAAATTTAGGGGGGGGGGGGTATTTCGAGGGGGGGTTAATTCAAGGGGGGGATAATTCGAGGTAATACGGTATGTATAATTTCGAAAAAAGTTCTGGGGGCAATCCCAAGCCCTGTAAAGTGTAAAGTAAAGTGTCAAATGTAAAGTCAAATGCAAAGTAAAGTGTCAATCAAAACAAAAAAGAAAAGATTTTATTACTGAACTTTGCATGACAATTGACACTTTACTTTGCATTTGACTTTACATTTGACAGTTTACTTTGCATTTGACTTTACATTTGACACTTTACTTTACACTTTACAGGGCTTGGGATTGCCACCTGGCAATATAAAACACCGGACTCGAATGAGCCCCCCTTGAATTGTTTCTGAAGAAAATTTGTCGTCACAGGTTGTCGGTTCGAGTTGTTCCCGGGAGCCTCGTTAACGAGGCTCCCGGGAACAACTCGAACCGACAACCTGTGACGACAAAAATTTTGTTTCGTTTTATTGTGTATGATAACGTCATATATAAAAATTTATGTTTGTCCTAGGCAGAAAGAGTGATCGAGATCTAGGTGTCTGACACATAACGATGGCAAAAAAAGATTCGAAAATTCGAAAACATTTTCGAATTTTCGAATTTTTTCGTAATTTTCGAATTTTTATTTCGCTCCTAGAAAAAACACTTAAAAATCGATTTATTTTTCAAAAGATTCGAAAATTCGAAAATTCAAAAATAGTTTTCGAATTTTTTAGGGAATTCAAGGCAACAAAAAACGCTGTTAAGTTCAACGTGCTAAATAAATCAACGATTGATACTCGGCGCGTATCGAAAAGCGAAACGTAACAAAAAAACGTTGAAATGTCATCCACGGCGGAAGAGGCGGACTTCGACGCATCCGTTTTTATACTGTATTTCCTCGAAATATCCCCCCCTCGAAATACCCCCTCAAAGTTTTCACTATACATTTATAAACCCCCCTCGAAATACCACCCCCCCCCCCAATTTGGTGTATAGAGAACGTAATGCAGTTTGTGATCTGGGAAATACAGAACACACATCAAAAACAATGACTGTGTTGTTGAGAACAGGGTCTTATAAATGGCGTTAGTACCATCTACGTTAGTACCATCTAATTTAGTACCATCTACGTACTTATATAAGTATATAGAGTCTTATAAATGGCAGTTTTTGTTGCATTTTTTGACATCTGTGTTACCTAAAAACAACAATTTAGTACTGGGATTTCGAAAAATTTCTGGCTAAATAATACACCCCGTCAAAATACCCACCCTCGTTTAACCCCCCCCCCAAGTTTCCACTCTGAAAAAATAATATGGTATTTGATGCCATTTTTGTATTTTTTTGCTGATATTTTATTTGATGCCAACTTTTAAATTGTTGTTTTTATTGCCTTCACTCTGTTGGCGAATTAAATGTATCAATGTGTGAATTAAATGAAGCAGCACACTGGTTTGCATAACTCCTTCGTCCATTTTTAATGCTAATTTATGGTTAAAATAAGGTTATAACAACTGAGCAGAACATGAAGACAGTCTAAATTCTGTGTTTAAAGCTTAATATTCAATATTTTTCAAAAAAGATTCGAAAATTATTTGAAAAAATTCGAACTGGCCAAAAAAATTCGAAAATTGCCAAAAAAGATTCGAAAATTCGAAATTCGAAAATTAAATTCGAAATTCGAAAATTATTTTGAAGAAAAATTCGAAAATTCATTTCAGAAAAAACACTTAAAAATTTAAATACTTTTTTTCGACTGTTTGCCATCGTTACTGACACAACAATTATTCAATTTTCGTGACATAAAGAAAGTTGAAAGCCCAAAAAGTTTTTGTCGTCACACGTGTCAGTGTAAACGCCGCTTTAAGGTTCTGGTAACATTATTGTCCATTTGTTCCAAAAATCGTTCCTCGTTTAAGCAAACTGTTGAGCCATAGCTTGTAGAAAAGTGAGTTTGAGGGTTGCGTTATCAACAAAAATAGTACATTGTCAGTCTTAGATAGTGTTGGAAAAGCGACATGTCCATTTTGGCACTTGGCGCTAAAACGCTCTGGTGCCATTGGCGGTTGGCGCTGGGAACTGAGAAAGCGCCATGGTTTGGGCACAATATATAGGTTGCTTTTAAAACACAGCTTTGTGCTTTATTTATATTTATGTTTCTCATTTAATAAGTTGCCGATGGACGTAAATATCACACTTTGAAAGATTTAACAGTTTATAAACACTATACCATATTTCCTTGAATAACTCTGTTGGCAATAAATGTTTCATAATACGTAGACAAAGTAAGTATTCCTTATTTATTCAGTCATTTATTCATGAAGAACGATTAAATACTAGTAAAGTACATTTTCCTGGAAAAAAAGTAAAGGTCACTATTGTTGAGATATTTCTACAGAATTATCACTCAAAATCACTAATTTAGTCTCATTTCTGTCAATTTTCGCGTCCAAATTCACTAGTTCATGTGTTTCTGCCTATTTTCAGCTTTACTTGACATTTGCAGAAAATGGCATCTTTCCCAATTTGAAGTGAATGATTTATATTATGTTTCTCAACCAGGGTTAGTTTTAGTAAAATTCTTTTTACTAAAATTGTATTTTTTTTAAATTAAAATTGTATTTTATTTTTATTTTATTCTTCAATTTTCCATTTTATTTTTATTTTATTCTTCAATTTTTCATTTTATTTTCATTTTATTTTTATTTTTTATTTTAGTTTGTGACCAGTATTGATTTAAGTAAAATTCTTTTTACTAAAATTGTATTTTATTTTTATTAAAATTGTATTTTATTTTTATTTTATTCTTCAATTTTACATTTTATTTTTATTTTATTTGTTAATTTTCTATTTTATTTTTATTTTATTTTTATTTTTTTCTGAGATTTTGCCAACCCTGTTCTCAACATTTTTAGCCACTTCATTACATGTTACATGCGAAATGTGAGAGTGCACAAAATGTGACACTTCCAAATTCATACTTCAACTGTTTTATTTGTTGCTTATTTTCAGCTATTCTTGACATTTGCACAAAATGCTTATTTTTACACTTTGATGACCTATGACTCGCTTACAGTACGTATTAAAAGTGAATTTGTGAAGTTAAGTGAATTAGTGAAGTTAATTAAATGTGAGAGTGAGCAAAATTGTAAATGTGAGAGAGAGTGATCAAAATAGAAAGTGTAAATTGTAAATGTGAGAGTGCGTGAAGCTGCAAATGTGAGAGTGCGCGAAACTGCAAATGCGAGAGTGAGCAAAATGGTAAATGTGAGAGTGAGCAAAATTGTAAATGTGAGAGTGCGCGAAGCTGCAAATGTGAGAGTGCGCGAAACTGCAAATGTGAGAGTGAGCAAAATTGTAAATGTGAGAGTGCGCGAAGCTGCAAATGTGAGAGTGCGCGAAACTGCAAATGTGAGAGTGAGCAAAATGGTAAATGTGAGAGTGAGCAAAATTGTAAATGTGAGAGTGCGCGAAGCTGCAAATGTGAGAGTGAGCAAAATGGTAAATGTGAGAGTGAGCAAAGTGATAAATGTGAGAGTGAGCAAAATGGTAAATGTGAGAATGAGCAAAATTGTAAATGTGAGAGAGAGTGATCAAAATAGAAAGTAAATTGTAAATGTGAGAGTGTGCAAAGCTGCAAATGTGAGAGTGCACAAATTTTTTTCCATTAGGGCTGGCACCAGCGCCATGGCACTCTTTCAATTGGGGTGGTGAAGGAACCATGGCACTTTTCCATCACTAGTTTTTTGCACTATTTTAACACACATTGCATTGTGCAACACCCCAACTGTTTACTGTTAGCATATGGGCTTTTTCAGTGGCAAACACAACATAATTGCCTAGTATAACAAACAACTACTCACATGTGAAGTAACAAATATTTAGGAACCTGATTAATAGATGGTTCTCACAAACAGTTCAGATTATTGAAAACCAAACACCATGAAATCATGCAGAATGTAGTTTTTCAAAATGGAGTAATGTAAATGTGATTATTTTTTAAAGAAAGTGTGCCATTTCTGTGTCATATTTACTATGCGTTGCATTTGCACAAAATGGTAACTTTACAGTTTGATGTCAAATATTTTGTTGACAATCACAATTATGCCTAGAAGGAAAGTTGTAAATATTCAAAATCCCTAGATGATTGTCCATATGAGTCAAGTGCTTTAAGTCAATGCCCCAACAGTAATGAGGCAAAATATCTATGCATATAGCATTTGAAGATGTTTTGCTTTGTAACTGTTGAAACATTCACTTTTTTTATTCAAACAGTCAGTACAATTTTATAGGCATTCTGATCCTTAACAATAATTGTCTCCAGGCTACATAGAAATAAATCTGTTCTTCATGATCTTTTTGATGTAGCTTCATGACCTTTTTGATGTACCTATTCCTATGTCTTCTAATAGTAGAGTGCTGGTCTATTCTTTTCATCAACTTTTTTACCTCCCATTCTATTAGATGGAGGCTGCCATTTTATTTTTTCACCAATTTTTTTCACACATTTTTCATTTGAAGATAAAGTATTTTTGATGTAACATAACCAACATTTGAATATCAGACATAAAAATAAAAAAAACAAATTTGAAAACAACCCTTCAATCATAGTTCTGAACTCCTCAGATGTTGTTAGCACTTTTTTTCTATTTTGGTGTTTTGGCACCCTCCCAATGTACTTACTACCTGCTGTTCTATTGGAGGTGCTGTTCTATTAGAAGAAAAACTGTACTGCCTATGAACTGATATCAAATGTTGTTGATACCACAATTGTTAGCTATTTTGCCCAAAGGTGCAATTCAGAAACCCATTGTCAATAAGATACTAACTTCATAATGTTAAAATGACCATGTTGTGCAAATGTAATGCACTGTAAAAATGATAGAAAGTATGACCTTCATAATGTGAAAATGACCATTGTGTGCAAATGTAATGCATTGTAAAAATTATGTAAAATTATTCCCAGATATTTTTTCAGTAATCAAGTTTTGCAACCTGAAATATTGTTACCAACTCAAGTACTTTTTCATTCCCAGTTATTAAATTTGTGTTTGTTACATTAAAATTTATATTCACAAAAATCTAATTTTGTTTCTGCAACAGTGCCCCCTATTCCCAGCCAAATGTGGTGTAAGCTGAGTTCAGCATTCGGATTGGGTTATTTATCACAGCAATTTGATCTGGGTGCACAATTTCCCTACACACATTAGTTTTCAACTAAAATTGGAAAAACACACAAATTAGCTTTGAACATATTTGCATTTACTGAATTGAGCTTTTTTAATGCCCATATCAACTGTTGATGGCCAAGTGATTCCAGTGAACTCACATGCGTTCAAAGCTGATTAGTGAGTTTTCAAAACTTTGCTAAAACAAACGCACGCACGCCATGCGTCAAATATTATTTACACATCGCAGCTGTATGTGGTATTCCCGGTTTACATACATAAAAATGTACGCACGTGTGCACTGTGTTGGCAC
Source organism: Sphaerolaimus hirsutus (assembly GCA_964036195.1). Lineage (NCBI taxonomy): Eukaryota > Metazoa > Nematoda > Chromadorea > Monhysterida > Sphaerolaimidae > Sphaerolaimus > Sphaerolaimus hirsutus. The sequence continues at coordinate 23,757,547 of OZ038459.1, forward strand.
GCGGCCAGCTAAGTCTAGTAAGACGTGTGTATTATCGATTGCCGTTTGTCATTGGCGCCCTGGAAGCTATTTCTATTTTCCAGTTGTTTCTTTGGTTGAAAGTGGATTAACGTTGTTTTTGGCAGATAAATATATAACTCTGTTTCTATCACTAATTTAATTCAATCGGGGAATTTTGTCGCGCATCGAAACCATTTGACGTTTCAGTTTGTTTGTCATTTTTGTGCAATTTTTGGGGGTTAGAGATTTTATTTTAGACAGTTAGCTGCTTTTTCCAGGGGCGGATCCCGCACTCTTAAACGCTATGTGAACGGGAAATGTCACAACTTATGGAGTGTTATATGTGCGTTGTTCCCATTGAGTGCCCAGTGAGGTTTGCATTTAACCCCTCCCCAAACCGCCCAGCTATCTATCTATCCCGGAGGCAAATTTGCTGGCTACTAGCCCCTGAACCCCCACCCTTCCTAATCGGCCCACCCACCTGGAGCGATGTTTGGGGGATTATAATCGTTAATTTTATAGCTTTTCACCTCCAAAATCACTAGATCACGTTCCTTATTGCCTATTTTCAGCTATCTTTAGTGCTATATGCTCTTGTATACCTATTTATATTGAGCTATTTTACACCTACTTTTAGCGATTTTTCTCTTTTCTCCGTTCTACACCTTGAAAAAGCCTTTATATCGAACTACCGCTACTCCCCCCCAACCCCCCCCAAATTTGTTCAGTTATCTATCCAACCCCCTGACGGTCAAAATCTAGGAGCCCCCTGTCTCACAGTTACCAATTCTCCGCGCAGCTAAAATGGACTTGAATCTACGTCATCATGTCGGCATCATGTGGCGATTGCGCCAGCCCGACGGCAGCCCGGCACAGAATCGAGGACAACCCCCGTTTGTCGGGCATCGCTTCTCGCACGTTCTGCATCTCGGCACCAGGCTAGCCTTTTTTTGGCGTATTTACCCCGGGTAGAGGTTAGTTTGTAGGGCGGGGGTTGTGAACCTGTCGGGGGTTGTGCCCGCTCAGCTATCTATCGATCGCGGAGGCAAAAAATTTCGGCTCAGCTATCTATCTATCTATCCCCCAAATCGCAAGATTTTAGCTTTATTTTGCACCAATTTTCACTCAAAATCGCTAATTTTCGTACCTTTTGTATAGTTTTTTTAAGCTCCAATTTCTAATTAATGTTCCTTATTGCCTATTTTCGGCTATTTTTTGTGGTATATGTACTTAAATACGTATTTTTAGCTGTTTTTTACGCACTTTTAACGAGTTTTTCCCTTTTCTTCATCTATACATTTGAAAAGCCTATACATTTTTCTCCCTTTTCTTCCTTCTATGCCCCGAAAAAGCCTATATATCGAACCACCACAACACCCCCCAAACCCCCCCCCCCAACCCCCCCAGAAAAGTTTTCAGCTATCTATCTCTCCGGAGGAGCGATTTGCTACCTATCCAACCCTCGAAGGGTCAAAATTCAAGATACCCCTGGATGGTTTCTATCAAAAAACTCCGTGTTCATGTCCACCCGTCATGCTTATCAACTTTCATGGAATGTTCATGACTTCAAGTCAAGTTGGACATGGAATGGTGCTTTGATAAGGTTATATACCCGGCGAACATGATGCTCTGCTCTCGCACTCATTTATGTCTCACGTTGGCAGCGTGCCAATGATGGTAAAGCATGTGATTTCTGTATAAAAGATGAAAAAATCATTGTTGTGATTAAACCTTTTTTCAACTTTCTGTGTAAATCGCATGCGTAAAAAATCGTTGGCACGCTTCCAGGGAACAACTCGTGCAGGGTGTAAAGTAACTGGAGTACACGAGAAGCTTCATACATTGAGAGTGATGTTCGCACTAGTTGACAAGGAAACCAAATGTCAACTGGTTCCCATCCCTATTTAAAGCTTGCTGACGAGCCGACGAACGACGTTCAAATGTAAAAGTAGTGTTCAAAGGGATTGTGGTATGTGCAATGTAAATACAGGGCTGGCATGAAGTATGTGTGTATACAATAATGCGTAGTGTTACTCGTGAGCAAGCTTTGAATTGGAATGGGAACCAGTTGACATTTGGTGTCGTTGTCAGTTACTGTATCTAGTTTTTGGCCTTTGAAAAGTTTTTCTCATAAAAAGCGTTTTTTAAACACCACCGTATGGGTCCAAATCTAGAAACCCCTGGTGCCAATCCCAGACCCTGGAAACTGTAAAGTTAAGTGTCAAATGTTAAGTACAGTGTCATGCAAAGTGTCAACTGTCATGACAAGTGTTAAGTTAAGTGTCAATTGTCATGACAAGTGTTAAGTAAAGTGTCAATTGTCATGCAAAGTTGAGTAATAAATTTTTTTTGGTTTGTTTTGATTGACATTTTACATGACACTTTACTTAACACTTTACGGGGTCTGGGACTGCCCCTGCTGTAAATACTTTTAAGTACGTAACATAATAACATACTCGACACAATAATACTAATGTTTTGTCACAAAGCACAAAATTTTCAGATAAGCGCGTCGATTAATCACCGCGCTGTACGTCGTCGAATTGTGTCAATTCCTAGTGATTTAGACATGTGGACATGTGGAATTTAGTAGAACGAAACTTTAGGCGGCCCGCACACTAGTTGACACATGCGTATCAGTTGTCAACTCAGATTTCGACTACACGTGTCGCACAGTGATCTCCAAATGAACATGTTTGCAATGTTGAGAAGTAAATATTAGGCAAGTGCGTTGGAAGATCACTCTGCGACACGTGGAGCCGAAATTTGAGTTGACAGAGGCCAGTTGACACAAATGTGTCAACCAGTTTTCGGGCCGCCTTTGCGTTCACGTGGTTAGTTTTCATAATTACTAGGGCACTGACATTCTGGTGTGTTCTGTATGGCGGCCCACATGTCAACTGGTGCCAATCCCAGACCATGTAAAGCGTAAAGTTGTGTCAAATGTCATGTCAAATGTCATGCAAAGTGTCGATTGTCATGACAAATGTTAAGTGTGAAGTGATTGTCATGCAAAGTTCAGTAATAAATTTCGTTCTTTCTTGTTTTGATTGACATTTGACATGACATTTGACACTTTACTTTGCATTTTACAGGGTCTGGGAGGGACTGCCACCTGGTCTGTGCCAACTCAAATTTTTGCTACTCGTGTCTGAAGAGTGATACTTCACGGCATTTGGCATGATTGTTGTTTATTTAACATTGTCACGTGTGCATTTGGAGATCGCTTTCGCACATGTGAAGCCTAAATCTGAGTTGACGCAGATCAGTTGACACAAATGTGTCAACAAGTGTGATTCTAGGACTGGCCATGTTAATACGATCACTATCAGTCGCTTTTCTTATTGTTATCTTTCTAAACCTACTAAATAATTTCTAAAGGTACTACAATACATACATTTCTTTGTGTAAACATGTGCATTTGTGTTGATACTTGATGTATTCAGATAAAGTATTTATGTAGTTGAGGCATTACATAATAATAGTTGATTACATAAATATAAATATGTAATTATGGGATGTCGACTTTAGTGAAACCCATTATAAATACAGCCTGCATTATACTGAACTTGTCAATTGCAGAATAAAAAAATTTACTTTTTGGTTTATTTCGTTTTCATTTTTATTTGCATTCCATCAGTTTTATTTTTAGCAGAACTTACCACCACTGTGCTTCCACAAATTAGTCTACTGGAAGTTATCATTTGTCAGTTGTTTTATCAAATTTGTTGAGCACATAAGTGTAGCACATTCCACTGCAAGAAGTTCTCTATATTTACGTATATCACTTATATTTTATGTGTTGTCATTCCGTCTGTAAGTGCACATGTAGTGAGTCAATCTCAGAGCTTTTTCAATAAATAGTTTGGTGCAAAAACGGCTGACAGAGGGGACTTGTTTGGGGGGACCTTGCCTTTTGCTGAATTTTTATTTAATTGTCGCGACAAATACGCGCGAAATATCAAGCGTATTTAGGTATACCAAATACAGTATTTCCTCGAATTACCCCCCCCCTCGAAATACCCCCCTCAAAATGGACACTATGAATTGATAAACCCCCCTCGAAATACCCCCCCCCCAATTGAGTGTCAATAGAACGTCAATGATAAAAGCTGCGGTTCATTACCCATGCAATGCATAACACATGTTAAAAACAATGATTGTGTTACGTTAGAACATTCTGCAAGGTTTATACCATCTACATAATTATAAGGCTGTAGACTCTTATATAGTGTTGTTTTTGTCGCATTTTTCCACGTCTGCGTACATTATTAGCACCGGGATTTCAAAAAAATTCTGGCAAAAAAATTACCCCCCTCGAATTACACCCCCCCCCCCTGGAAATACCCCCCTCAAAATTCTCACTCTGAAAAAATAAACCCCCTGGGGGTATTTCGAGGAAATACGGTAGTTGGCAAAAATTTTGAAACAATATCACCAACATCGACACCGAAGCACCGGCACATCGTATTGTGCATTTCGATTTCGCGCGTCCTTGTCGAACAGTAATATTTATCGTTGCAGCTCAATAATCAATTTTGCGTGCTCCCCTTCTTTGTTCACGCCCGCCAAATTGGATTGGATGGATTTTTTCGGGCGCCCGCCGCGCTCCAAGAGTGTCGGGCTGCTGGAGCGCTGCGTCATCGATCCTGGCGACTCAAATTTGGTCAGTTACCGTATTGAATAGCCCTCCCTCGAATAATTCCCCTCTGTAAGAGGAGTGAGGAAATGATAATTCCCTCTGAAATCATCAATAGTTCCCCCTTTCTTCGACAGAATGGTACTTTTTGTGTTTATAAAGCATACGTATTTCATGAAATTGTTAGAAATATGCTTGAAAATTTTGACGAAATAATAATTCCCCCCTCAAATAGTTTGACGAAATAATAATTCCCCGGGGCAATTTTTCAAGCAAATACGGTATGCGTTCATTTTGCGAGTGTCCGGGCGCCGGCGGGTGGCAAGTTATAGCTTTTCCAGTCCGAACGGACTTAAAATACTTCATTAATAAGTCTATTGTTACTCAAATTTTACACTGCACTTTTTCTGTTGCTTCAAATTCTCGACAAGTTGTTTGTAACTTGCTACTGAAACTAGAATTGTGACCCAACAGATTCTTAAAGTAGCTCTGGCGCCGATTCCGCAAGCCAAGCCAGGGGTCTCCAATGGGAGGGGGTTCCCGCCAATCTGGCCAGCTATGTATCCAGTGGTTCGGTAAGGGGGGCGGGTAACCCCCCAAACGCTTAAGCTATCTATCCCAGAGCAAACTTAGATCAGCAGAAAACATTTCACACGTACAATGAACCTTTTATGTATTTATTATGTAAAAATATGTATTATCTTACACCTCAAGTTCACTAACATTGATTTCGCTGATTTCACTGCTTTAATTGTGAAATTTGTACTCCCACAAATGATTGATGCAACCAATTTTACCCCATTTGTGCAATAAATCAATCATGCATTTTACTGAAAATTCTGATGAAAAAACTCCTCCCCTCGAATACCTCCCTTGAAGAAGACCCCCCTCAAAAAATTTTGATGAAAAAATAACTCCCCGGGGGACTTATCCGAGGATATACTCTTTATACGGTAACTATACCAGTGGCAGCACAGTTATCTAGGTATATGTATACTTTTGACACTTCGCATGACATTTGACATTTGACATTTAACTTTTATTTCTTGTTGTTTGTTTTTATTTTGCACAAAAGCATTGAAAAACATGTCATGGACTATTTACAAGCAAAATTAGCCTTGACACCACATTTTTGCAAACAATCTTATGCCCTTACGTTTGCACAAAATGGTGACATTCGTGATTAGATGTAATTTGCATCATGGAGTAAATACGTCAGCGTATTTTAAGGTTGTCAAAACAGGTGGAACTTTACATCTCACTTTACATACCTATATAACTGTCTGACTGTTTTCTCTCTGTTTCCATTCTACACCTTGAAAAAGCACTCCTGTATATTGAGCCCCCCAACCTCCCCCCAATTTGAGCTATGTATTTATCCCCCCGGAGGAGTGATTTACTATCTTGTTGAAGCCCTGAAGGGGCCGAAATTCACTAAATCCCTGTATCTATCTATCCCGGTGGCCGCCCAGTAATCTATATGTTTACTTTTGACACTTTACATGACATTTTACAATTTAGCTTTTTCTGCTTGCCTTGGCAGCCATGGAGGGAATGCATGATTTTGCGGTTTCGATTTTGGCACAATTTTTTCGGACAATTGAGCTGTTTTGTGCTGTTTTTATGTCTTTTTCGATTAGGCAATATGTGAAGCCGAAATCTGAGTTGACACAGACCAGTTGACACACATGTAAAAGTGTCAAATGTTATGGAAAATGTTTACAAATGTTATGGAAAATGGTTATGGCTGAGCCCCCCCCCCCCCGTTCGCCAGGTTCTGTAAACAAGCAGCCCCCCCCCGCTCAAAAATCCTGGATACGTCCCTGTCTCTACGCAAAAACTGCTTTGGGCTAGACTAATTTTCCAGTGTAAATAAAGCCAATCTAGCCAATGTAAATGAAGTCAAATGTAGTGATGTGAAAAGCGCCAGAATTCTGGCGCCAAGCGCCACTGGCGCCAGAGCAAAATGGCGCCAAGCGCCAAAAGCGCCATGGCGCTTTATGCTTTGGCGCTAGCGCCAGGCATTTTGTTCCTGGCGCCGGTCAAAAATCGCGCCAGCGCCATGGCTCTTTTACATCACTAGTCAAATGTGAATTCAAATTCACGTGGGAACACAAAGAGACTCTGATTTCCGTTTCATTGTAATTTTTTCTTGCTCACATGTCACTGCATAAAAAACCCTTTTACATTGCTTTAATGATGCTTTCATTTTCAGCTCAAGACAGGCGATTCGTCAGATACAAAATGGCCGTTTCGCGAGAGGCACGTTTCTTCTTTTGCTTCCATGCCTTGTCAAGTTGCCAATCAAGTGGTATAAAACTTGAACGTCCTGGAACGTTTCAAGACAAGTAAACAACGACTAGTAAGCGAGTAAATACCGTATTTCCTCGAATTATTTTCCTTTGAATTAACCCCCCTCGAAATACCCCCGCTCAAATTGAGTATAAAGAGATGTGAACCAGAGCACATGTTAAAAACAATGAATTAGTTGTAAATATTAGGACTCATATTACAGCATCTATATTACGTAAATACTTAGGTATATAAGTCTATAGACGCTTGTCTATCTCTGTTATTATTGAATTTTGCTACTTCTGAGTATGTGGAATTCCTGGTGAAATAATAAAGCCACCTTAAATAAGGCCCCCCTCGAATTAACTCCGGCGTCGGTGAATAATGAAATGCTGAGTTTGCACGAGCGGTGGAAGGTGAGTCGGTTGGCCCCGTGCCAGGGGTCTTCTAGATTTCGACCCTCCGGGGGTTGGGTAGATAAATAGCAAATCGCTCCTACGGAGGGAAAGATAGCTGAAAAATTTTCTGGGGCTGGTTCGCGGGGGTTCGATGGATAGGCATAGAAAGAAGAAAAGGGAGAAAAATCGCTAAAAGTTGGTGAAAAATGGGTATATAAGCACATATACTACTAGAAATAGATGAAAATAGGCAGTTATACGCATGAACTAGTTATTTTGGAGGTGAAAAATCTATGAAAATGTATGAAAAATAGCGATTTTGAGGAAAAATTGGGGTCGTTTTTCTCAAAAATTCAGCTCAACGTTGAGAAAACTCAACTACATTCAAAGTCATGAATTCTTGAAATTTTGGTCGAAAACAAGTGTGTGCAAGCACAATAGGATTTTTTCTCCATTCATTTTTGATATTTTCTTGAATGCAGCATGTGAATGTGCTGTTTTTAAAGAAAGTGCATCATTTTTGCATCATTTTTTATAGTTCATTACATTTGCACAAACTGGCCCGGCACACTCGGCTTTTCGACTGAAATTTTGATGACTCATGAATCAGCTTTGAACACATTTGATGCTTCCAGATTGAGTCATTGTTTATTTCTGTCAACTGTAGTTTACAGGCATCTCATTCCGGTAAACTCAAATGCCTTCAAAGCTGATTCACGAGATTCAAATGTTTTAACACTAGTGTGTTTGTCGGGGAGGGGGGCGGCAATATTTCAACTCACATTCAACATTCAACCCAATCACAGGTGTCCGCTGAGCTTGGCGCGGCCACGCGTGCCCTCAAGGCTGAAAAATTGCGGTGAGCGGTCTGCAATGAGGGGTGGGAACGGGTAACCCCCCACGAATCGCCCAACTGTCTATCTATCTCGGAGGCCGCTCAGCTATCTACCTATCTATGCCGGAGGAAATGTTTTTGCCTTTATCCCCTACCCCCGCTCCCCAAATCGGCCAGCTATCTAGCTATCTGAATCGATTTTTACAGGCATCTCTTAGGGCATATATTTAGGGATTCCTACCCCCTGGAATATTTACCCTAAAAAGTGACAAAATATAATTCCCGAGGGGGTGGGGGTATTCGAAGATTGGCAGTATGCTCTCGGGTGGTCAATCTATAAATCTCCCCTTTTCCATCAACCCCCCCCCCCCCCGTTTACAGTGCGAAACCCGTCTGGTCGACTCGCAGAAGAAGGTCGACCAGTTGACGCAGTCGCTCGAGGATACTGAGCGGCGGCGCAGCCAGCTGGCACTGGACAACGACGAGTTGGTGCGGAGCAAGCGCGACCAGGGCAGGAACGTGCTCCAGCTGGAGGCGCGCCTTGCAGCACAATGTGGCCCAGCTCGAGGACCGCTTGAAGCAAACTCGGGTGAGAAGCTTTTTCCATGCATTTTTGGGCCTTCAATTTGATTGATTGATTCAGGGGTAGGAAAAGGGGGGTTGGGGGGGGGGTTACCCCCAATTTTCACTCAAAATCGCTATTTTACATACCGTTTTATAGATTTTAACCTCCAAAATCACTAGTTCATGCGTCTAACTGCCTATTTTCAGCTATTTTTAGTAGTATATATGTGCTTATATACCCATTTTCCACTTACTTTTAACGATTTTTCTCCTTTTTCTGCCTTCTATGCCTATATATTTAACCCCCGCGAACCGCGACATGAAAATTCTGCATATTCTATCCAGTATCTCGATAATTTAGGGTCGCTATTGTATCAAACATTTTAGATATGGTAATTTGGTTGAGAAAATGTGCTATCACATTCGATACTTAATAACATTGCAACTAGGGATGGAAGAAATACTCATTTGAACGACCCCGTGTTTTTTTTAAAAAACCCGTTGTTTTTAAAAACTGTTTTTTTAAAGGTTCCCAAATATGTTTATGAGTGAGCATACAGGTAGGTATGTCAGACAAGTGGTAGTACTTTTTGATGTTATATATAGCCATAGAATGGCTGTGGAGCCATGTGATAGTATTATGAATGGCGATTACTGTGTTTAAAAAAACGAAAAGGTTCAAGTGCCTGCACACACCAAAATCTAAATTTCAAAAAACCCACAAATTTTGCAACCAAAATTTTAAAAACTCATAAATATGCGTTGAATGCATCTGAGTTTTATAGAATGAGGTGACTGTCAACTACAGTTAAAAGTTCGGTGGAAAATTGATGTGCGCAGGGCCATTTTGTGCAAATGTTATGATGTGCAAAAATTACACAGAAATGATAAATTTTATTTTAAAACTTCACATTTATCACTATTGTATCCTCATACACATTTTTCAACCAAAATTTCACCAACTCATGAATCAGGTTTGAATTCATTTCAGCTTTCTAGCACGAGGTGACTGTTAACTAGAGTTGATAGAGGTAAAAATGGCTCATTTTAGAAATATCAAATGCATTCAAAGTGGATATATTACGTAGCTTTTAAGGTTTGGGTGAAAGCTAGTGTGCACAGGGCCATCTTGTGCAAATGTAATAAACCATAAAAATGATGCAGAAATGATGCAACTTCTTTTAAAATATCACATTTAAATCCTGTATTTAACAAAAAAAAATTTGAGCCCTCTAGATTGAGGTAACTGTCAACTACAGTTGACAGAGACTGATTTTAAAATAAAAATGACTCATTTTAGAAAACTCAAATGCATTCAAGGCATATGTATTAGTTCTTCAAAATTTCAGTTATAAAACAGTGTGGGCAATGCCAGTTTGTGCAAATGTAATGAACTGTGAAAATTATGCTGCACTTTCTTTTGAGACATCATATTTACATCCTGTATTGAAGAAAATACACAAAATCACTATTGTGCCTACTAGGGATGAAAAAAACGTTTTTTTCACAACCCTGTTTTTTATTTAAAAAACAACATTTTATGAGTCAACATATACAGGTGGAAGACAAGTGGCAGTCATTTGTGATGTTAGCCATAGCTATAGAATTGCTGTGGAGCCATGGGATAGCATTATAAATGGTGATTTTATCATAAAGAGGCATTTTTATGGGACTCTTCACGTTTATTACCTTTTGTCAAAACATTCGGGATTTCAAGTGAAGTTTAGCTGGAATAGTGCTTGAAGAAAGCTATGAGAGTCGGTTAATACATTGTCAGTGATGTTTCACACTGTAGAAGTATGTGGGAACACACGACTGGATATTGTGTACTACACTAACATATCACAGCTTATTTTTACACAATGGCATGAACGACTGGTAGCTTTTACACCAACAAAATCAATGAAAACAACCACCAATGGTAAAGTGTATGTGAAATTGCGTGCTTGCGCAGTTTTTTTAAATGTAATTTTTTTTAGAACAAAACCTTTGAAAAACTCTGGCCAACCCTGAATCGCAACGTTCTGGTCAAGCATCCTTTTCAATTGCAAGAAACTGCCCGCTTTTCAAATCCATCATCAATCTCAGAATCGCCAGCTAGAGGATGATTTGGAATCGGAACAGAGCGCTCGCGTTTCAGCCGCGAACGGCCGCGAGGAGCTCGACAACGAGGTGCGGCATTTGAAAGGAAAACTCGACTCGAGGAAAAGGTCCCGGCATGAAATGTCGACTCGTTTGAAGCGACAGTCGGCAAGGTGGGCGAGGGTGCTGAGTTGTTTTAAGTACCAAACTTTTTTCAATGTATATATGAAGGGTGTGCTTCTAAATGTAAATACCGATCTACAAAAAGTCGATTTTGAGATAATCGCAATTGAAAGTTTGTAGTATGCAATACCCATACATGGGTATTGTGTATGGGAATTTTGGGTATGCGTATTTTGGCCATATTGTTGGGTATCCACATGCATGGGTATAATCATTGTTTATACACATAACACTAGCTATATAACATTTAGTGAATCGTATTTTTTGTAGTACAGTACATTTTAAAGGAACAAATTGGTAATGTAGATCGGTACCTTTTAAAGCACAAAATCAGATATATGTAGGCTTTATGTTTTGTCTACCTGGCGAAAATGACAAGGGAATTTTTTGATTGCAACGTGAATTTCGATTGCACAATTTGCCGAGTGTTTAAAATATTAATTCAAATGGCGACTTCGCAAGTAGGTATGTATAAATTCATCAATTTATTGTACAAATCAGTGACTCAAATGCAATGAACCCGAATAAAAATCACGCATTTTAAAAATCCCGATAAAACGCCAATCACACCTAAATGTTCATCAAACAAACAACGGTCACAAAAGTCGGTCGCAAAAATCAACTCAGCAAAAAAACCCACCCCAAAACCGACCCTCTCCCTCAAACACCCCCCTCCCCCCAACCCAGATCGCTGTCCAAAAAGTATCAAACGAAAAAGCTGCGCGACAACGACGAGTCCTCGTTCGTGCAGTCCCTCCACGGCGTGCTGTGCGAGCTGAACGACTACGCAGGGCAGCACGAACTTCTGGCTGAGCGATTGAGGGGCGAGATTTTCTCCGATGTGCACGCTACTTGTAGGGATTTGAAGGATCGCAGGAAACAGGTGCGGGGTTTTTTTTGGGGGGGGGGGGGGATGATTTTGGCTAATGGAATTGGGGGGGGGGTCTTTTTTGGCTAATGGATTTTTTGGGGGGGGGTGGGATTCTGACACAAATTTGTTTCGCTGTTTTATCATCAAAAGATAAACGCGAAATTTTCCACGCTCATGAAATTGAATTTTTCGGTTGCATTTCGAGGAATTTTTTTCTTGACGAAGTCACTATAGTTGACGAATGTGTCAACTGGTCTATGTCAACTCAGACTTCAGAGTGATTTGTAAACGCACATGCAAAAATGAATATTGCGGCAAGTGCATTTGAAGATAGCTGTGCAACACGTTAAGCCGAAATCTGAGTTGACACAGACAACACGTGTCAATTAATAAACATCTATCGCCTCGTATTTGGCATAATGAGCTATTCCAATGTGCAGTATCTGGTGGAGGCGACGGCGATCCGCTCCCAACTGCAGCACCACCACGACACTGTGCAGAAGGTTACATATTTCTGGATCTGAATCAGGGGTCTCCAAGATTTTGGCCCTCGCGGGGGCTGCATAGATAGCAAATCGCTCCTCCGGAGGGATAGATAGCTGAAAAAATTTTCTTGGGGGGGGAGGGGCTCGCGGGGGCAAAATATATAGGCTTTTTCAGTGCATAGAAGGCCGAAAGGGGAAAAATCGCTAATAATCAGTTAAAAGTGGCCAAAACTAGGTTTAATATGGCTAAAAACAGGCATATAACCATGCATATAGCCCGAGAGCACGATTTTGAAGGTGAAAAACTATAAAAAGGTGCAAAAATGAGTGATTTTGAGCGAAAATTGGGGCAAAATTTCTCAAAAACCACTCCAGATAGATAGATAGCTGAGCGATTTGGGTGGGGGGGGGGGGTCTTTGGGGGTAGTAGGCAAAAATTTTGCTTCGGGATAGATAGATAGCTGAGCGGCCTCCGTGATAGATAGGTAGCTGGCGGATTTGGGGGGGGGGGGGCTGCCCCCCCCCCAGCCCCCCCAGCCCCCCCAGCCCCCCCCGCCCTAGGAGACCCCTGATCTGAATACAGCCAAGCTATGAAACGAAGCGAGCCAATGCGTGGGACCCGTTCGCAGGCGCTCAAAGACTCAATGATGTCCTCTCCTTACGGCAGGATATCCACAGTTTTAGAGATACAAAAACGTGACCGCCGACGAAAAGCCTATTTGGATCCGGATCGATTCGACGCGGAAGATTATCTCCGAGCGCACGCTTTTGATCCGAAGAAAAAGTATTCCGAAGACTCCGAGAAACCGACTGAGCTGTATACGAAGCATTTGATGGTCTGTTTTATGTGGTTTATTTGTACTTTTGCTTCACTCAATGGAATAGGTTTTAGTGTGTTTTGAGTTCCTGCATTTGCACATTAGCAGGATCTTTATTGATTGAGAGGACCCTGTGTCTCTCGTCATGTAACCCGCTAATCATGTAGACCCGGCCGTCATGTAATTCTACCCGGTTGCCATGTGGGCCCTCTAGTCATGTATGGTGGCATACATACATGTCTGGCGCGTAGATAAGTGACATGCAGCTGGGTCTACATGACCACCGCCTCATCCACAGCGAGTTTGCACCACCATTGTGATGACTTCTTGATGTGGGTCGCTAGGCAGCGCAGAGTGGCGCAATCACTCAGCTGTGGGCCCCCCCTGGATACGGCCCTTGTGGGGGGGGGGGGGGTGGTGATGTAAACGCGCTGAAAAAATTTGGACTTTGGAGATTTGGAAAAAATGTTGGGGGTTCAATATATAGGCTATTTTGAGGTTTAGAAGCTAAAAAGGGGAAAACATCGCTAAAAATAGGTGAAACATGGCTAAAAATATGTTAATGTGCGATAAGACATACACATTGATGATTTTGAAGGTGAAAATATAAATAGGTATGAAAAGTAGCGATTTTGAGTGAAAATTAGGGGAAAAAAATCAAAAATCGCTGCGTGATAGATAGATAGCTGGCGATTTTTTTTTTTTTGGGGGGGGGGGGTTCAGGGGATAGTAACCAAAAATTTCGCCTCGGGATAGATAGATAGCTGAGCATCCTCCGGGATAGATAGATAGCTGGAGTGTTTGGGGGGTAACCCCCCCCCCCCCAACCCCACCCCCCCCCTACCAGACCCCTGGGTTGTGTAAACCCGTTGCATGCCGCTAATCTATCCGCTAGTCATGTACGCCTCCATACATGACCAGAAGGTATACATGACAGCTGGGTAGAATTACGTGACGGCCGGGTCTGCATGACTAGGAGGCCTACATTATTGAGAGGCACCGGTTCATTGACGGGGGAGGTTGACGTTTTTTCAACATTTTTAAAAAAGCACAATAATCGGAACCCTTTTTTACAAACATCCATCTTCTTGCTGGAGATTTTTCCAAAATGTCCATTTCAAAAAACGGTCAAGTGACGTCGAAATTTTTTGACGATCCCTTCGACCCCTCTCACTTCACAGGCGTATTTGCACCACGAGTACCCCTCCCTGCGTGCCACTTGGCTGGCTGAACTTGTGCAACACGCTGGCGGAGGTCGCTTATTGCCCGTATACGAAGTCCTCTATCCCCGTACGTTTTTAAAGATATTTTAAAAATAGTAAAAAATTATTATACCGTATTACCTCGAATTACCCCCCCCCCCTTGAATCAACCCCCCTTAAAATAGGCTGGGGAAATAATAACCCCCCCCCCCTCGAAATACCCTCCTCCGGAATGATGTACATCATGTATGCAATGTACATGATGTATTTATCACTACTTATTTGCATCGCAGCTACACTACTACGCTAATTTGTGTACAGATGTACTTCTATAGCCCAAATATAACCTATTTTCTCACGTTAATCACCGTTTTTGTGTAAGAAAAAGCATATTCTTAACTGTGAATTTCACGAAAATTTCTGACGAAATACTAAACCCCCCCCCCCCTCGAATAAACCCCCCTCAAATTTTTCTGGCGAAATAATAAACCCCCATGGGGGTATTTCGAGGTAATACGGTATTTCTTTTTTTGCAGAGCGGTCGGTGGTGCGTCGGGGTGGGCGACCGGATGTACGCGTGCCCGATGAGAAAGCGCAGAAAAGACTGTTGAAAATGCCCGCCGTATGTGAGTTGTGTCTTTTTGCATCTGCTCGTTTTTGAAAGTGTGACGTATCCGGATAAATCTTGCAAGGTTTCAAGTAGTGATAGGTTAAGAATGGCACCTAAATAGGGTTGTTTTTTGCTCGGTATCAATTTTTATCCACAAATGGATGGGTAAATAGCTGGATCAGGGGTTCGTATGTGGGGGGGGGGGGGTTTGCCACCCTCCCCCATCCAAAAACAAAATCAACCAGCCATATAGACTAGCTGTCTTTTATTTTTAGACCAATCGAGCAGCAGGAGGTCGCGCGGCTCAGTTCCCGCCTTTGTCCCGGACGAGCAGCCGGAAGAAAACAAAATCGAATGGCCCGAAACTTTCGACCAGAGGTTTTTCGCTGAACTGCAGTATGTCGTGCACAAGCCGGCGATTGAAGGTATTTTTGGGACATTTTCAAGAAGATATTGTGGAAAGTTTCAATTTCGCAACTGGCTAAAAAGTAGGGTTCACTTTTTTAATCGGAATTTTTTAATTTTCGGGATCAGGATCGAGATTGGGGTCTTGCAATCGGGATTTACATTTAGCGATTGACTTACCCGATGTTTTGATTTACAAGCGTGTTATAGGAAAAACAACGTTTTTTAGACAAAATGCCGTGCTCCCTACGCAGCGCACCTCAACGCTCGTCTGGCAAAGCGCCAAGAGCGCCTGGCAGAGTGCCAAAGCGCGGGAAGCCAACTGTACACGTGCGACGTGTGCGCCGAGGACCAGGTGCTGCCCGAGGATCTGTGCTGCTGCAACGAAGACCCGAAACACGTTTTCTGTGCTGATTGTGTCGCTGAACACGCCAGGGTCAGGGTGAAGGAAGGTTTGTGCGGGCAGGGTTTTGTAGATTTGGATTAGGGTTCAAACGATATGACTTTTCGATATCGATATTCGATATTTTTTTCTGAAACTCGATATTCGATATCGATACGATATGGAACCTCGATATCGATATTCGATATTCGATATTGAAAAATGGTCGATATTCGATATTCGATATTTTCGATATTCGATATTTTCGATATTCGATATTGCGATATGCTTTTGGTATAGCAAGGCATATTTCAAGTGGCATATTGTATTTTCATGTGGTTGCACACATGTTTAATCATCTCTTTACTGAAATTTGAATGGTGCAAGTGATTTTAACAAGCTTTACATCACTCAATGGTAGAAAATAGAAGAAAAACATGATGAATCAAAGTGTATCAGACAAATAACAATTGGTAGACATTACAGTTCATGCTAACCTAATTGCTTAAGGGCATGTTGCAAAAAAAGTATATCAGCGTTTTCTGGCTTCAAATTTAGCACTCCAACAACAATGACATTATAAATACTGTACTTTTACTCATCAAATACAATACTATAAGCACATCAGCTCAACCATAAACATCTCAAATGAAAATGAAAAGTAAATTTGGGGACACAATAGAGGTTCGATATATCGAAAAAATGGTCGATATTCGATATCGATATTCGATATTTTTTCAAAATTTTCGATATCGATATTCGATATTTTTTCAAAATTTTCGATATCGATATTCGATATTAAAAAGTGGTCGATATCCGATATTCGATGTTCGATACGATATATCGTTTGAACCCTAATTTGGATCCCCGCGTGGGTCCATATAGATAGTAAATCGCTCCTCCGGAGGGATAGATTGCTGAAAAATTGAAGAAAGCTTTTTTTTTGGGGGGGGGGGGGTGGTTCGCGGGAGTTCAATAGAAAGGCTTTTCAAGATATAAATAGAAGGACCGCCCCCCAGGTTCACATCGAGTGCCGTGCATGCAGTCCCCCTGCGCGGGCACCTACCTGCACTCGGTGCTGTCCAGCTTGTTGTGCAGGGCCGACATGGACACCTTGGACAGGTGCCACTCCCGCACCCTGTAAAGTGTCCTGTGAGATGCCAAACGTCATGCAAACAGTCTAATGTCAGGTAAAATGCCCTGCAAAATTGCAAACGTTTTTTTTGCCATTTTGCAGGGCACTTTACATGACTTCAGACACTTTACATGACACTTGACATTTTGCGGGGCACTTACAGGGTGCGGGAGTGTCCCAGGTTGGCGGCGCAGAAGGACGTCAATTCGTGCAACATTGACGGCCTGTATCACTGTCCCTTCTGTCCCTACGCCGCCGTGCCCGATCCTAGTGTCAGGGTCTTCCACTGTGAACGCTGTGGCAATGAGAGTTGTATGTAAGTCTTTTTTGTTTTTGTTTTGTTTTACTGGAGAACTTAAATTTTGTGGTAAATTTGGTAATGGTTTTAGGTAAAAATGGAAAAAAGTTGTTTTCTGTCTTTTTAAGCTCCCTATAGGCGCACCGCACACTGAAATTTTGCGTTCAGCGTTCGAATGTTTTTGCACGCTGAACTACAAACGCTGAAATCAAAATCTAAAGAACAGAGCGTTTTTAATGCGCAAAAAAACGCAGCTCGCATGCAAATTACGCGAAACATTGCAAATTCCGAACTTTTACGCTTTAAAAACGCTCTGTTCGTTAGATTTTGATTTCAGCGTTTGTAGTTCAGCGTGCGAAAACGTTCGAACGCTGAACGCAAAATTTCAGTGTGCGGTGCGGCAATATGGTTATGAGTAGGGTGTCAAAAAATTTTTTTACGGAAAACGAAAACTGACAAATATTCTCAGCGGCCGGAAAAAGCCTTTGAAGATTTAATTGCAAAATTCATTTTCTTCAGAGAATGCGGGGAGCCGAACCACGTGCCGCTGCGCTGCGAAGAAGTGGAGAAGGACTACGAAACGAAACTGCGCACCTACGTGGAGGAGCAGATGGCCGAGGCGCTCATCAGGGTCTGCCCCTCATGCAAAAAGAAGTTAGGGTTGTACAGGGTGCTGCAATTTAGCCCAACGCTTTAGGAAGGCTTACCTATTTAGTTGGTCATGTTCACCTAAAATTTGACGTTCATCCGGTGACCCAGTGTCAAGTTATTCAAAATCTAAAGCGTTGGTCTAAATTGCCGCACCCTGTACTTTGCCTGTGCAAAATTTATCGTGTAGAATCACCGTGTATACTTAAATATTTGCCGTTTTGGTGTCGTTAAAGAACCGTGATGTGTTCAAGTTACACCATTCAGGGGTTTAGTGGGGGTAACCCCCTCCCCAAAATCCGCCTGATATTCATCTATCTATCATTTAAAACACAGCTTTGTGCTTTATTTTTATTTATGTTTCTCATTTAATAAGTTGCCGATGGACATAAATATCACACTTTGAAAGATTTAACAGTTTATAAACACTATACCATATTTCCTTGAATAATTCTGTTGGAAATAAATGTTTCATAATACGTAGACAAAGTAAGTATTCCTTATTTATTCAGTCATTTATTCATGAAGAAAGAATTAATACTAGTAAAGTACATTTTCCTGGAAAAAAAGTAAAGGTCATTATTTTTGAGATATTTCTACATAATTATCACTCAAAATCACTAATTTAATCTCATTTCTGTCTATTTTCACGTCCAAATTCACTAGTTCATCCATGTGTTTCTGCCTATTTTCAGCTTTACTTGACATTTGCAGAAAATGCCATCTTTCCCAATTTGAAGTGAATGATTTTTATTATGTTTCTCAACATTTTTAGCCATTACATGTTACACGCGAAATGTGAGAGTGCACAAAATGTGACACTTCCAAATTCATACTTCAACTGTTTTATTTGTTGCTTATTTTCAGCTATTCTTGACATTTGCACAAAATGCTTATTTTTACACTTTGATGACCTATGACTCACTTACAGTAGGTATTAAAAGTGAATTTGTGAAGTTAAGTGAATTAGTGAAGTTAATCAAATGTGAGAGTGCGTGAAGCTGCAAATGTGAGAGTGAGCAAAATTGTAAATGTGAGAGTGCGCGAAGCTGCGAATGTGAGAGTGAGCAAAATTGTAAATGTGAGAGTGCGCAAAGCTGCGAATGTGAGAGTGCGCGAAATTGCAAATGTGATAGTGAGCAAAATGGTAAATGTGAGAGTGAGCAAAATGATAAATGTGAGAGTGAGCAAAATGGTAAATGTAAGAGTGAGCAAAATTGTAAATGTGAGAGTGAGCAAAATTGTAAATGTGAGAGTGCGCGAAGCTGCGAATGTGAGAGTGAGCAAAATTGTAAATGTGAGAGTGCGCAAAGCTGCGAATGTGAGAGTGCGCGAAGCTGCGAATGTGAGAGTGCGCGAAGCTGCGAATGTGAGAGTGCGCGAAATTGCAAATGTGATAGTGAGCAAAATGGTAAATGTGAGAGTGAGCAAAATGATAAATGTGAGAGTGAGCAAAATGGTAAATGTAAGAGTGAGCAAAATTGTAAATGTGAGAGTGCGCGAAACTGCAAATGTGAGAGTGCGCGAAACTGCAAATGTGAGAGTGAGCAAAATGGTAAATGTGAGAGTGCGCAAAACTGCAAATGTGAGAGTGAGCAAAATTGTAAATGTGAGAGTGCGCGAAGCTGCGAATGTGAGAGTGCATGAAACTGCAAATATGAGAGTGAGCAAAATGGTAAATGTGAGACTGAGCAACATGATAACTGTGAGAGTGCATGAAACTGCAAATGTGAGAGTGAGCAAAATTGTAAATGTGAGAGTGCGCGAAGCTGCGAATGTGAGAGTGCATGAAACTGCAAATATGAGAGTGAGCAAAATGGTAAATGTGAGACTGAGCAACATGATAACTGTGAGAGTGCATGAAACTGCAAATGTGAGAGTGAGCAAAATTGTAAATGTGAGAGTGCGCGAAGCTGCGAATGTGAGAGTGCATGAAACTGCAAATGTGAGAGTGAGCAAAATGGTAAATGTGAGAGTGAGCAACATGATAACTGTGAGATTGAGCAAAATGGTAAATGTGAGAGTGAGCAAAATTGTAAATGTGAGAGTGATCAAAATAGAAAGTGTAAATTGTAAATGTGAGAGTGTGCGAAGCTGCAAATGTGAGAGTGCACAAAACTGCAAATGTGAGAGTGAGCAAAATGGTAAATGTGAGAGTGAGCAAAATGGTAAATGTGAGACTGAGCAACATGATAACTGTGAGAGTGCATGAAACTGCAAATGTGAGAGTGAGCAAAATTGTAAATGTGAGAGTGCGCAAAGCTGCGAATGTGAGAGTGCATGAAAATGCAAATGTGAGAGTGAGCAAAATGGTAAATGTGAGAGTGAGCAACATGATAACTGTGAGATTGAGCAAAATGGTAAATGTTAGAGTGAGCAAAATTGTAAATGTGAGAGTGATCAAAATAGAAAGTGTAAATTGTAAATGTGAGAGTGTGCAAAGCTGCAAATGTGAGAGTGATCAAAATAGAAAGTGTAAATTGTAAATGTGAGAGTGTGCAAAGCTGCAAATGTGAGAGTGCGCAAAACTGCAAATGTGAGAGTGAGCAAAATGGTAAATGTGAGAGTGAGCAAAATGGTAAACGTGAGAGTGAGCAAAATAGTAAATTGTAAATGTGAGAGTGTGCAAAGCTGCAAATGTGAGAGTGCGTGAAACTGCAAATGTGAGAGTGAGCAAAATGGTAAATGTGAGAGTGAGCAAAATGGTAAATGTGAGAGTGAGCAAAATTGTAAATGTGAGAGTGAGCAACATGGTAAATGTGAGAGTGAGCAAATTGGTAAATGTGAGAGTGAGCAAATTGGTAAATGTGAGAGTGAGCAAAAGCAACTAGCGTGCGCAGGCTATAGCTCCCCGCACTGGATTCACAGGTAGATGGTGTTCCTGGATTGGATGTCCCAGCAGCACACGTGGCAGATGTGGATGCGCCGGGCACATGTGTCACATGCGGTGTGGCTGCACTGGAACATGACTTTGATCGGCTCGTCCATGCAGATGGCGCACTCGATGCTGGGCGTCTGATTGGGGCATCGAAAGAAATCAACGTGCTAAATCAACCAATTTACAGTTGGCGCTTTTGCAAAATATAAATGAGTTAAATATTGCAAAATTAGTAAAAACTTTGTAAAAATAGGGGATACATTTATAGAATTCATCGTTTGACATGACATATTTAGGTATTTACATATTTTGGTATTGAGGTGTTGTCATCGCTGACATGAGAAAATATTTGTCATTTTTTTATGTTGATTGCATTTTTGAGTGCGAGATTACTGAAGAGTTGTTAAAAGTACCAAACTTGTTTCAAAGTATACGTAAACATAAAGTATTTATTTAGGTATTTATCCCTCGAGAATATGTCCATATTATTATACAGCATGTTATTACATTTGCACAAAATGCTCATTTTTAGTTTCATGACAACAATTTCATTTACAGTATTGTTTCTTGACATTTTGTCTGAAATTTAATGGTTTTTAATTACCAAAACCAGGTTCACTGGTGACTCTGGTGCAGAGTTGTTAAAAGTATCAAACTTTTTCTAAGTATACATAAACATAAAGTATTTACCGGGACCGGGACCAGGGACCGGCTCCGGTACTGGCTTTTTTAAGTGTCAGGACCAGGACCGGGACCGGGACCGGGACTGGGGTGTCGGGACCGGGACCGGGACCGGGACCACCCCAGTCCTGACTTTTTGCCAAACCATGTACCAGGACCGCGGTCCCATTTGAACCCTACTTATATGCCCATTTTTTGGTGATTTTTATCTATTTTAGCCATATCTCACCCTTTTCTTCCCACCATATCTTGAAAAACCTATATAAATGCCTATCAAAAATGCATTTTTTATGAAAATGAATGAAATGTCATGATAGGAGACTGTGTGAAATGGAGAATCTGAGACTGTAAGAAATGAAGAATCTGAGACTGTGCGAAATGAAGAATCTGAGACTGTGCTAAAATGAAGAATCTGAGACTGTAAGAAATGAAGAATCTGAGACTGTGCGAAATGAAGAATCTGAGACTGTGTGAAATGGAGAATCTGATACTGTGCTAAAGGGAAGAATCTGAGACTGTGTGAAATGAAGAATCTGAGACTGTAAGAAATGAAGAATCTAAGACTGTGCAAAATGGAGAATCTGAGAAGACTGTGCTAAAAGGAAGAATCTGAGACTGTGTGAAATGAAGAATCTGAGACTGTAAGAAATGAAGAATCTGAGACTGTGCAAAATGGAGAATCTGATACTGTGCTAAAAGGAAGAATCTGAGACTGTGTGAAATGAAGAATCTGAGACTGTAAGAAATGAAGAATCTGAGACTGTGCGAAATGGAGAATCTGATACTGTGCTAAAATGAAGAATCTGAGACTGTGTGAAATGAAGAATCTGAGACTGTAAGAAATGAAGTATCTGAGACTGTACGAAATGGAGAATCTGATACTGTGCTAAAAGGAAGAATCTGAGACTGTGTGAAATGAAGAATCTGAGACTGTAAGAAATGAAGTATCTGAGACTGTGTGAAATGGAGAATCTGAGACTGTGTGAAGTGGAGAATCTGAGACTGTGTGAAATGGAGAATCTGAGACTGTAAGAAATGAAGAATCTGAGACTGTGCGAAATGAAGAATCTGAGACTGTGCTAAAAGGAAGAATCTGAGACTGTGCAAAATGGAGAATCTGATACTGTGCTAAAAGGAAGAATCTGAGACTGTGTGAAATGAAGAATCTGAGACTGTAAGAAATGAAGAATCTGAGACTGTGCAAAATGGAGAATCTGAGACTGTGCTAAAAGGAAGAATCTGAGACTGTGCGAAATGAAGAATCTGAGACTGTGCTAAAATGAAGAATCTGAGACTGTAAGAAATGAAGAATCTGAGACTGTGTGAAATGAAGAATCTGAGACTGTGCTAAAATGAAGAATCTGAGACTGTGCTAAAATGAAGAATCTGAGACTGTAAGAAATGAAGAATCTGAGACTGTGTGAAATGAAGAATCTGAGACTGTGCTAAAATGAAGAATCTGAGACTGTGCAAAATGGAGAATCTGAGACTGTGCTAAAAGGAAGAATCTGAGACTGTGCGAAATGACGTATCTGAGACTGTGCTAAAATGAAGAATCTGAGACTGTAAGAAATGAAGAATCTGAGACTGTGTGAAATGAAGAATCTGAGACTGTGCTAAAATGAAGAATCTGAGACTGTGTGAAATGAAGAATCTGAGACTGTAAGAAATGAAGTATCTGAGACTGTACGAAATGGAGAATCTGATACTGTGCTAAAAGGAAGAATCTGAGACTGTAAGAAATGAAGTATCTGAGACTGTGTGAAATGAAGAATCTGAGACTGTGTGAAATGAAGAATCTGAGACTGTAAGAAATGAAGAATCTGAGACTGTGCAAAATGAAGAATCTGAGACTGTGCAAAATGGAGAATCTGAGACTGTGTAAAAGGAAGAATCTGAGACTGTGCAAAATGGAGAATCTATTTCAATTTTTGTATTTATTTGTATTACCGTATCACCTCAAATTAACCCCCCCCTTGAATTAACCCCCCTCGAAATACCCCCCTAAATTTAGGCTGAGGAAACTATAAACCCCCCTCGAAATACCCCCCTAAAATTGAGTGTAACGTGAACGTACATGACAGATACCGCAGTTTGTGATCTGTACAATGCAGAACACACGTTAAAACTGATGATTAAGTGTCGTTAGGGAAGGGTTTTTGTGTATATACAGTTATATATGCCTATAAACACATATACATCTGTGTAATGGTTTGATTTTTCTACGTCTGCGTATGGGGAATTTCCGAAAATTTCAGGCGAAATAATAGACCCCCCCTCGAATTATCCCCCCCTCAAATTTTGCTGGCGAAATAATAAACCCCCTGGGGGTATTTCGAGGTAATACGGTAACTTGTTTTTGAATGATCCATATGCATACGCGTCTGATTGTTCATTTTTATAGTCCCCAGACCGTCTGTACAGTGAAATCTACTACTGTATTTCCTCAAAATACTCCCGGTCTGAGCAAGCTTTTGGAAAAATACCCCTCCCCCCCCCCTCAAAATACATACGTATGTAGATGTCATAAACCATGTTCTCACGTAACACAATCATTGTTTTTAACATGTGTTATGCATTGCGCGGGTCATAGACAGCAGCTTTTGTCATGGACGTTCTCTTTACACTCAATTGGGGAGGGGGGTATTTCGAGGGGGGTTTATTTATTCATAGTGCCCACTTTGAGGGAGGTATTTTGAAGGGGGTAATTCGAGGAAATACAGTATGTAGATAATATTAACCCTATTCTAACGTACACAGTCATCGTTTTTAAAAACGTATGTTCAACATTAGCCAGATCACAAACCGCAGCTTTTGTCATTTATGTTCTCTTTACACTCAATTTGGGGGGAGGGTTTTTAATACATGATAGCTTTACAGTTTAGACCATGAAAAAATTAAAATATGGTCTCAATCGACCTTGGCCATTCCCGCTATTGCAGGGGTGAAATGAGAAGTGAAAAAATATATTAAAAAAACGAAAAGCATCATTTCTGGCATAGAAAGCATTTGTCTCTGATTGTTTCAGAAAACTTCACCTCAAAATTTCACTTCACTTTTCACTTTGCTTTCCACTTCTCATTTCACTTCATGTTTCACTTCTCATTTCACTTCTCACTTGCCATTTCACCTCTCACTTCTCCACTTGCGGAACTGGCCCCTGAAGAGATAGTCGCGCCCGCAATATGAGACTTTGATCGAATCCTAGGCAGCCCCAATACAAACTTTGATCGAATCGCGTCGCATCTCGCCCTCAATAGAATTTTTTATCGAATCGCAGCAATACATATTTGAGTTAAAGAAAATGAAGGCTTTTTGATTTTTGTATAAAAGATTTATGTCTCACGCTGGAAGCGTGCCAATATTGATAAAGCATGCGATTTTTGTAAAAAAGATGAAAAATTCATTGTTGTGAATAAGTCAACGTATTACGATAAAACAGCGATGATTTTTTCCAACTTTTTATGAAAATCACATGCTTAAAAAAGTTGGCACGCTTCCAGCGGCAACCACGCGTGCAGGGTGTAAAGTAAATGGAGTAATACTAGTTTGCGTAGGACCATCGCGTTAAAAAAAATCAAAGTTTCCGTTAACGCACTGTTAGCAAAAAAGAAATTTCCATAGCTATTTTTTTTTCTTATTTAATTTATTGTTACGCCCCCTCTGTTGTGCTCGTATTTATTTACATCCTTCCATTTTCATTTCCCCGCATCAGAAGTGCGCCACAGCGCGCCAGATGTTTTTTTCGCTGCCGCGCGGCTGGCGTCAACGAATCTGGGCCGACCTCCGTGCGCCTGAACGGCCGCCCAGCCCCAGCGCCTTAGTCATCCTTATCGTGTGTGTCAGCATCCGCTTTTTTTGCTTTTTTCACACGCTGGGTGGCGCGGTGGGGTCGTTTCTGTGCTGTTACAACCGGGTGCCAGTCCCAAGCCCTGTAAAGTTTTGTCAAATGTCGTACAAATTTGTCAATTGTCAGGCAAAGCTCAGTAAAAAAAGGTTTTCTTTTTTTTGTTTTGATTGACGTTTTACAATATTTACTAGAGTACAGAAAACATATTTCAGATCGTCTTTTATATAGGTTTTTAAAAGCATAAAAGGGAAAAAAAGGAAGAAAATGTGCTAAAAATATGGGAAATTAGTTGAAAATGTGTATAGAACCAAATATATAGTCAAAAATTGCATAACACAGGCAAAAACTTATGAAAATCAGTGATTTTCAGCGACATTTCTTGAAAATTTAGGTGACATTTCTCAAAAGTACTCACGTTTACATTTTCTGCAGGGAAAGTATGTTTACTCACGTTTACTCATGAGTAAAAAAAAAAAAATTTACTTTACGTTTTCTGTACTTATGTGCTTCTGTGCTTCATGACCTTTTTGATGTAGCTTCATGACCTTTTTGATGTACCTATTCCTATGCCTTCTAATAGTACAGTGCTGGTCTATTCTTTTCATCAACTTTTTTACCTCCCATTCTATTAGATGGAGGCTGCCATTCTATTTTTTCACCAATTTTTTCACACATTTTTCATTTGAAGATAAAGTATTTTTGATGTAACATGACCAACATAACAGAACATAAATTAAAAAAAACAAATGTGAAAACAACCCTTCAATCATAGTTCTGAACTCCTCAGATGTTGTCAGCACCTTTTTCTATTTTGGTGTTTTGGCACCCTCCCAATGTACTTACTACCTGCTGTTCTATTGGAGGTGCTGTTCTATTAGAAGAAAAACTGTACTGCCTATGAACTGATATCAAATGTTGTTGATCCCATAATTGTTAGCTATTTTGCCCAAAGGTGCAATTCAGAAACCCATTGTCAATAAGATACTAACTTCATAATGTTAAAATGACTATGTTGTGCAAATGTAATGCACTGCAAAAATGATGGAAAATATTAACTTCATAATGTGAAAATGACAATTGTGTGCAAATGTAATCCACTGTAAAAATTATGTAAAATTATTCCCATATATTTGTTCAGTAATCAAGTTTTGCAACCTGAAATATTGTTACCCACTCAAGTACTTTTTCATTCCCAGTTATTAAATTTGTGTCTGTTACATTAAAATTTATATTCACAAAAATCTAATTTTATTTCTGCAACAGTGCACCCTATTCCCAGCCAAATGTGGTGTAAGCTGAGTTCAGCATTCGGATTGGGTTATTTATCACAGCAATTTGATCTGGGTGCACAATTTCCCTACACACATTAGTTTTCAACTAAAATTATAAAAACACACAAATCAGCTTTGAACATATTTGCGTTTACTGAATTGAGCTTTTTTAATGCCCATATCAACTGTTTACGGCCAACTCATTCCGGTAAACTCACATGTGTTCAAAGCTGATTAGTGAGTTTTCAAAATTTCGGTTGAAAACTAGAGCGTGTAGACCCAGTGATACGAACCCTGCCTTTGAAAACAAACGCACACACGCCATGCGTCTAAACATTATTTACACATCGCAGCTGTATGTGGTATTCCCGGTTTACATACATAAAAATGTACGCACGTGTGCACTGTGTTGGCACGCGGCCAGCTAAGTCTAGTAAGACGTGTGTATTATCGACTGCCGTTTGTCATTGGCGCCCTGGAAGCTATTTCTATTTTCCAGTTGTTTCTTTCGTTGAAAGTGGATTAACGTTGTTTTTGGCAGATAAATATGTAACTGTTTCTATCATTATCGTTATTCAATCGGGGAATTTTGTCGCGCATCGAAACCACTTGACGTTTCAGTTTGTTTGTCATTTTTGTGCAATTTTTGGGGGTTAGAGATTTTGTTTAGACAGTTAGCTGCTTTTTCCAGGGGCGGATCCCGCACTCTGTAAACGCTATGTGAACGGGAAATGGCACAACTTATGGAGTGTTATATGTGCGTTGTTCCCATTGAGTGCCCAGTGAGGTTTGCATTTAACCCCTCCCCAAACCGCCCAGCTATCTATCTATCCCGGAGGCAAATTTTCTCGCTACTAGCCCCTGACCCCCACCCTTCCTAATCGGCCCACCTACCTGGAGCGATGTTTGGGGGATTATACCCCAACTTTTGCTCAAAATCGTTAATTTTTTAGCTTTTCACCTCCAAAATCACTAGATCACGTTCCTTATTGCCTATTTTTAGCTATCTTTAGTGCTAT